>BPLR01017332.1:0-57353 GCA_021605095.1 Caerostris extrusa
TACACTCATGTCCATAAATTAAGGATAATTCAGAATCACACAGAAATTGAACTCTAAAATAAAAAATTTCACCTGTAGAATTATCACACACATCTTGAAGAAGAATATGCAAATTACAGGAAACCACCAGATGGCGCGGATGAGTACGTCACAATGACGAGAGTGTAAGAGAGGGGTATATAAGGAATGGTGGCAAAGAAGTAAAATTGTTCACAAGCGCTTTAAAAACCTTTCAGTGCAATAACCGCATAGTTATGGCACAAAGGAAGCATTTGGATGATTTTTTTACGTGGTAGAATTATCGGACGACTGGAATGTGGACGTACCCAGCTGGAAGTATCCGAGGAACTTGGAATCGCCCAGAGTGTCATCTCCAGGCTTTGGCAACGATTCCAAGATGATGGTAATGTGAGTAGATGTTACAGCACAGGTCGCCCCCGAGTTACAACGCCGAATGAGGACCGGTATTTAGCAGTTACTGCCAAAAGAAACAGACGGAGTCCAGGTTTGGTTGCAGTCTGATTCTCGCCGGACTTTCATATGGAGAGCGCCAGGTACCCGTTACCACCAAGAGAACACCATTGAACGACACCGTTACGGTGGTGCAGGATGGCTCGTTTGGGGAGGAATTATTCTTGGTTCCAGAACTGACCTGCATGTTCAGAGTGTAACGATGACAGGCCACATCTATCGGGATGTCATTCTGGAACAACATGAGTGTTTGTTTCGGGGCGCCATGGATGCTGAATTTCTGTTTATGGTGACAACGCCCATCCTCACCTTGCAAACATTGTAGACGAATGCCTTCAATTGGAGGATATCACCCATATGGATTGGCCAGCATACTCACCGGACTTGAACCAATAGAGCATGTGTGGGATATGCTCGTCCGACGAATTGCAGCCCGTCAATCCCTCCCACCTGTCAACCCGGAACTTCGGAGGGCATTGCTTGATGAGTGGTGTAATATTCCCCAAGATCAGATTAATAATTTGATACTCAGCATGCCTAGGCGTTGCAAGGCCTGTATTGCATCGTCCAGGAGACATACTCCCTATTAACCATCATACTAATCATGTCGTACTGTTTTTTTTTGTAAATAGGTTCTTTTTTGAAATTTGCTCAGGGAGTAAAAATCGCAATTTTATTAATTATGTCAAACATATAGCATCTTTTTTTGCTCTTTACCTTTTGTTTAATAAATAGACTTTACAAATAAGTCAAATTTGTGTTGCTGTCTCTTTCTTTGCCTGAACTTCATTATCCTTAATTTATGGACATGAGTGTATTTCATGTTTATAGTATGTCTTTATTACAAGTAAATTTTATTTTAAGTTGATGAAATATAGTCCAACAATGATGATGATGATATAACAGTGAATTTTGTACAATAAATATGTAATTTTCCGATATTTATAGATATCATTTTATAAAAATGTAAACAAATAATAAGTAGGCATTTCTAAAGTCGCCCAATGCCTTTTTATACGAATACATGTGTTTTATATATGAAATTTTTTCTGCTTTTAGCTTGTCCCAGTGTTTTTGACATAATTACACCATAGCATAATAAATTGGAACAATTATAACATCCCAAGTAAATCATGTTATTTATTACAAGGCCGTCTCCAACAAGCTTCCTCAATAGATACAATCAGATGCCACAGTCTGCCAATGATTGATTTTTAATATCTTGAGATCTGCGCCAACGCAGTCTATCCATCTTGTGCGAGATAATTTAAAATCATGCACAGTCGATTTCAGTTTTATTTAATATTCCCTAGCAATTAATTGTTGTCCGTTAGAAATATTTCTGTGTTCACTAATAAATATTTTTTCTTTCACGTGTAATCTTCCTCGTTAAAATGAAGAAAATATGGCTCTCAATTTTCTGAGAACAACAAAAAAAGACAAAACAAAATTGATTACTAGGAGCCATTTGTCGCATCCACATACAGGATACATGAATTACAACTACCGACCAGCTACAGCAACAAATGCATTTGTCAAGTTCCTCTTAGACGAACAAATGTACGCTTTTGGACATTTATATTTCCGAAGACTATTCAATTGTGATTGAAAGAGAATGTATCATTTCTCTTCCCTTACTCTTCTTTCTTGTTAAAAAATAATCAAGAAAAATATTTGTTGCCCTAATCTTTCATATCATCATCTTTCATTTCATATCATACAATTTTTTATTATAAAGCATGCATGCATAGGGTTACATTAGACAATTATGGTAAGTAAACGTAAAAACTTAACTTTAACTGCCTACGTCCCAAAGTATTTTTTTTATTTTGTGCACTTACCGTAGCAATTCTATGTTACTTCCCTATTATTTGAATGACTTAAGAAGAAAAATATCTAACACTTGTAAAAAGGAGTTTGATATTTTACTTGTAAATTCCCAATTACTAAAAATATGGCAAAATCTTTTAGCTTCTATTGTATTTAAATTGCAATGACATTGAGTTAATCATGACGTGGATCACCTTTTTAGCCATTTAAAATGGCGCTTTAAAATCTTTAATATTTCCAATAATTTTTTTTAATAATTTAATAAACAAATTATAAATAAAAATACCAGGCAGCAAGAATGACTGTTTTTTTTATTTAAGAAATACAGAACAAATAAGGTAAGACAAATATTTGCATATCTAACCTAAAAACTATGGACCTGTCTGGACCAGAAACTATGGAAACCTGAAAACTATGGACCACAAGGCGTAATTCTAGGATTCTAAAATATTCTTCAATTTTTATATTCTTATTAAAACAACACTACAAAATTAGTCCAGTTTTCTTACTATAATTGCCCCAGTTTTTCTGCAATAATTGCACCTTAGCATAATAAATTGAGACAATTATAGCACCCCAAGTAAATCATATTATTTATTGCAATAACTAATGTTAATATTTTTATAATATTGGAACATGACAAAACCATTTATATTCAGAATTTAAAAAAAAATGCTGTAAAAACTTATTAAACACTTGGATACAGGTTTCCAGCAATTTTTCATTGCTTATAATAACTGTTAAAACCAGATTTCTTTAACAGCTATGCTTGCATTAATATGCTAAAAATAGCACATACTATTACTGAACTGACCTGTAAAACTCAAATACATAGAAATTGTAGATTGCCATAATTGTCCCATGCTACAATTTGCCTTGTACATTAATAGCTTTGAAAACTCGAATTTAAAAGTGCATTTGTGGTATTTTTAAATAATTGGATTTACTAAATGATATTATTATAAATATGACTTTGAATACAATCAAAATTTCGAAGTGCGTCACTTGTATGGCAAAACGGGAAGGTTTTAATTTAACGAAGACAGAATGGTTGCCTGCTAAAAATTATAATATCCCTCCAGAAACTTGAAGTATGCAACAAAGTTTCCAAATATTATCTTTCAAAGTGAATGAGGGAAATCCAATTTGTTTGCCGCTCAACAGTTTAATTTCTTGGGTAGGAAATTAGTAATTTAAAACCAATTAATCATTTTCTTGGTGTCTTCTTTTTTTACCATATGCTGCCAATTGATCCATTTACTTAACGCAAATACTTTAATTAGAGGCCGAGGCTTAACAATTCGTCAGAAGCGCTTATTATTAATTGCTTAATAATGATACTTCCCCTATTGTGACTCCAGGAAGAAAGGAAACTATCAAAAGGTTTCGATTGTTAAAATTGAAGTGGCTGAATATTCAGCAATTGATCAGTTTCTCATTTAGATAAATCAGTGTCAGCAGCTAATGGGAATTAAGCGTCAATTCTTGGTGAAGCTGAATGGCGAATAAGTAGCAAAAAGGCCCTATATTACCAAAACAGTAAAGTAAACTTTCGTTAGTTTATTCTTCAGTAAATTTTCCATGCTATTGTAGAATTATGTGACAAATAAAAAAATCCAATTCATAGCTTTTAAAATGCATATAAGCATGTGCAGATTAAAAATTTAAAAGGAATTATTGAATGCAGCTGTTAACAATATAATATTATATAACAATAAGAGAGCTTTATATTGATTTAATGAAATAAAATTTTCTATTTTTAATATATGACTGATGTTAATCTGTCATATATTAAAAATAGAAAACTTTAATGCTTAACTTTTAATGCAAATCTTTAAAAAAATTTACTTAAAAAGAAAATTTTAAAATACTTGTCAGTTTAAAACTTTAAACTTTTAATTAAGAAACTTTACTTAAATTTTTAATAAATCTTTAAAACTTTACTTTTTTAAACATTACAAATTACATTTGCGAACGAATTCTCAACAATTTGAACGACTATTTTTGTCATTTTTTTGTAAATACATATTTAATGCATATAAGCATGTGCAGATTAAAATTTTAAAAGCAATTATTGAACACAGTTGTTAACAATATAATATTATATTACAATAAAATATGTTGGTGTTGATATGGAATTAAGCGTTTTATTTTTTTATTATATGACTGATTAATAAACTATATTTGGAAACGAATTCTTATAGCAATTCAAACGGCTATTCTTTTTACTTTTCTAATAAAAAATTGAATAAGTTACAATATATAATCAGAATTTTGAGGAAAAGCATTTTTTTTTTTTTTTTTTTTTTTTTTTTTTTTTTTTGCAAAACTGATGTACGAATTTCATATACTTTATTTAAAAAGTTAATATTAGAAAGATTATAACTTTTTATAATTAAAATTTCAAAAGGTTTAAAAATTAAAAAAATAACCATATACGTTCGTGATGTATTGTTATTATTTTATTATTAACTATGCTTAAAATCAATATATATTTTCAATTACAATTAAAATTTAATTTTCATATAGATTAATAAATTAATTATTATTAATTTATTTATTATTCTAAATGAAATAATTTTACAAATGCGTAACTTTTTTTCCAGCTATTGACAGTTATTAATTTTATTTGCATAAATATATACTTCTTTTAAAAAACTGAGATATACTAATATAATATGTCTTTTTAATTGGTAATTTAAAGTGGGAAAATTAAAATTACTTTAATTATTAAAAAAATATTTCATTGATAATTAAAGTAATTTTCTACACATGTAATTCTAATTCATTTAACGGGCAATTAGCATTAATTAGTATTAAATCTGTATTAATTCGTGAAATATTTCAATTCGTCTAATCCACATGAAAATAATAGCTCATTTAAAAACTAAACAACATTATTATAAATATAATTTTTCTACATAAGAACTTTACTCACACATTTGCATTAGCTTTTTGAAACTATATACATATTAAAACTCATCTAAAACTGATCAATATCAATATATTAAAAATTTTCCATCTTATCAACTTTTTTCAAGTATGTGGAAGGGTTTCATTGAAATCACATAGATATTAAAATTCCTCTAAAAACCAAAAAACAATATTTACAATCATGTTTTTATAGAAAATCAGATAAATTTGATATCTAACAGCATTTTTGCTTATATTAATTTTATTACGAATTATATTACTTAGTATTGTTTCGATGTCTCCTTTTTGACAACTTTTAAAGTTCCATTGTTGTTATTGTCCTCAAATGACAGACAAGTTGATCCGAAGTCATTTATCACTGCAATAGATGGAATACAATAAATTTAGCATTGTCCAGAAGAAAACAACAAGAGAGATTGTATCCACTTTCTTCCGCCTCAATTTGGAATGAAGACCGTAAGAATCTACCATGTATTCTCGTAAAAACTATAAAACGGACATCACGTGGAGAGACAAAAAGAAATGCTTAAATAAACTGGACCCACCATGAATTCGCACTAGAACTTTATAGCTGACGGCGTGCGGAGAGAAAAAGAAAAAATGTTTAAATAAATTTTACTCGAGATGTATGACAACAGTAGAGTGTTCCATTGTTTTTATAAAATTACAAGTTAGTTAGTCATGGCGTTGTTAGTTGTAGTTTGGGCTTTACGTTGTAAAAATAAATAATATGATTGTGTAAGCGTCTCCTGTCAATTCTAACATTTCAATAACCATATTTTCCTTATGTTCCCCATTTTTTGGAAGCTAAAATTTCTACTTTCGTGGAAGTTTCAAAATTGCAGATTTTTGCGGAATTTAACTAACGCCATTATGTCTTCAGAAACGAATACACCCATATAAAGCCACAATAAGTATTAACACATTCAAGGCGGCTTCTGGAAGTCGAACACTCCTTCCTTCCTTCTCAAACCAAAGGAAGAGCTTTCGGCCAATAGATCTTCTGTGGTTAGACACAGTACCGTAAGAATCAACATTACTCTTATAATAATCAACTTAAACCAAGTATTTTTGGTCTGTAAACTTACCACTCTATCTCTAGACTGCTCTGATGGAAAGGAAAGCTTTTCTGACCAACAGATTTGTCGTGTCTATTCCAGATATAAACATGAATCGCCACCTTTATCATTGTTTACAAAGGTTTGAACCATTAAGTAATATTATCAGTTTTCAAAATAATTCTTCATATGTTCTACCTGTCATTGCTTAAATTTCCAATGTCTTCAAGGCGAATGGGGCAGCCTGATGGCTAATTGGCTACAGTTCTGTCCTTTGTTACCATAGGCTAATTCTGACGATGTGGTTCGGAATCCACGTTAAACTGTAGGTCCCGGTCTAATTAGCCCAGTGTTTGCAAGCAAATGACCGTAGAACGACAAAACAAACCAAATCAAGGCGATTGGTACATCAAATCCACGAATAAAAGATGTTCCAAAATTTAACGGATACATTTTCTAAAGTATTTCTTATCTTGTTACTAGCTCCTTACAAATACGTTCCATAATTTTGCGCCTATGACCATTTTATAGGAACGTAAAGGTCTAATCCATTCCAATTTCAGGTACGTTTCCCTTTATATCCGAACAAAAACCATTGCTTATTACCCATCGTACAAAAATATCCCCTATTCTTTTGTGCTCAAGTTTAACGAACAAAAAAAATAAGTGAAAAAAAATAAATAAAAATGGAAAGTGGGGACCGTAACAGAGATTGTCGTTTCACTCGCAAATTGTTGCAAAATCTTTCTGGCGACATCCTACGAGAAAAAGAGAAGTGTGACAAGTAGGCAGAAATAAAGGAATAAGAACTCCAAAAGCAACATTAGTTGATATTTCAACTTTGATGCGTAGAGCGCGTCCATGCGTAAAGAAAAAGTCTGCGACTTTTTCTTTTTCGTTTTCTTGCTTTTGCCGAAAGCTGCAAACGACATTTACGCATCATTTTATATAAACTTCTTAAAACAGGGCTTTTGTTCTTTCCTCACGGAAGGGATGGACGGAGATTTACTTGTTTTTCTGTATTTCGTAAATTTGAAAAAAAAAAAAATTCTCTTACAAACGACAGAAAAGAAAGCGGCATTTGTTTGTAAAGAAGTCAGTCAGAAAGTCAACTAACGCCCTTGTGTCTTTAGAGGCGAATACACCCATATCCAGCCACAATCAGTACTAACATGTTCAAGCAGACTTTTGGGGGTCGAACACTCCTCCCTAAATTCTCAAACCAAAAGCAGGGCTATTGGTCAATAGATCTTTCATGGTTATCTCAGGTATAAGCAAGCTGCGGTAAGTATCAACATCGTTTGTAGAATTTTTAAACCAACAATCTTTGATTTGGAAATCTACTCTATATCGCTACACTGCTCTGATGGAAAGGAAAACCTTTCTTATCTATAAATTAATCCTTCCCGTATCAGATATAAACATAAATTGTTAGCTTTTTCATTATTTATAAAGTTTTGAACCAAGCTTCTTTAATTTGGAATCCCACCACGCTATCCAGGCGGCTCCAGATGCCATCAAGTAACGTTATTAAGTTTCACTACAATTCTTCATCTGTTCTGTCTGTCATTAGTTGATTTTTTTCAGTTTCCAATGTCTTCAAGGCGATTGGTCGATCAAATCAAGAATAAGAGATGTTCCAGAATTTATTGGATACTTTTTCTAAGTTATCCTTGTCTAGTTGTTTGTTCCTTACAAATACGTTCCTTAATTTTAGACCTATGAGCATTTTATAGGAAAGTAAAGATCGAATCCATTCCAATTTCAAAAAAAAAGAATTTACGTTCTCCTTTATATCCGAACAAAACCATTGCTTATTACCCATCGTACAAAAATATTCCCGATTCTTTTGTACTCAACTTTAACGAGCAAAAAAATAAGTTAAAAAAATAAATAAAAATGAAAAAGTGGGGACCGAAGCAGAGATTGTCGTTTCACTCGCAAATTGTTAATCTTTTCTCGCGACATCCTACGAGGAAAAAAAAAGAGAAGTGTGACTTCTCAAGTAGGCAGAAATAAAGGAATAAGAACCCCAGAAGCAACATTAGTTGATATTTCGACTTTGATGCGTAGAACGCGTCCATGCGTAAAGAATAAGTCTGCGACTTTTTTTCTTTTTTTCGTTCTTCGTTTTCTTGCTTTTGCCGAAAGCTGCAAACGACATTTACGCATCATTTTACACAAACTTCTTAAACCAGGTCTTTTTTTTTTTTTTTAACAGGGAAGGGGTAGACGAAGAGGTACTTGCTTTTCTGACTTTCGTAAATTTGAGAAGAAAAAAAAAAATTCTCTTAAAAAAAGAAAGCGTCATTTGTTTGTAAAGAAGTCAGTCAGAAAGTCATTAAGTAAACTGCGCCTTAAAACTTTATGTGAAGTTTTAACAAAGCGTTAAAATTGAAAAGGTACATAAAATCGGATTGTTTTGAATAGAATAATAGCTTTTAAAACTGAAAACCTATATTATTTCATCTTTTTTTTCATTTTAGTGTTTACGAAATTAAAGTATTTTGATAAAAAAAAATAATAACTTAATGATACAAACATTTTTTAATGTTTTTCGTTCATTAAAAGAATAATAAATCGTTCATTAAAAATGCATAGACTAATAATCGTTCATTAAAATTACGTAGAATAATAATCGTTTACTGAAATTGTATAAACAAAATTTTTCGAAATTTCCAATTTTTAAAATTATTTATATAAAATACGATTTGTTTTACATTTAAAAAAATGATTACATGTTTAGTTATTTTTTTTTTTTACAATCCTGCAATCTTTTTTTTTGAAAAATTTTCTGAAAATTCAATATTTTTTGAAAAATATTAAATTTATTAAATTATTGTTGTTGGTATTGTTGATTTGCGGATATTGTTATTTAGGGATAAACTATTTTAAATAATTTGCTGTTGATTATCACAATCTTGTTTGAGTTATAAAAATCTTCTTTATTTGTATTTTCTATAACTTGCTGCTGTAGTTGTCGTATTCCCTGAAGAGTACAAAAAAAATCAAATATTGTCGTGTTATTAATAATATATGTTGTCTATCTTGATCGCCAGTTCGGTGTGTAAATCCTCTTCCGAGGGATGTTCTATACAATTCATGGCGACTACAACAGCTGGGCAAATCAAAAACATGATGAGAGTAAGCAACATCAGGGCAGTTGCACATTTTTGATATTTGTTAGCACCATCAGCAGTAATTTTCATTTTCTGGAACTTCATCCTTAATCTAGTAGGAGTAGTAACTGTTTTTCTCTCGACAATCGTAATTTTGTATGTAGTTTGGATCTTAGAAGGAATCATAAGTTTAGATTTTCGAAAGCATTTACATCTTCAAAGAAAGTAGGAATGACAGTCTGATCTAGACTTCTGGCATTCTTCGCCAAAGAATCTGCAATTTCATTAAATTCCAAATCCACAGAAAAAGATATCCAGTGCAGGTTACACATTCTGTGAAAGAAGTGAATTAGTTCTAAAAAGAGATATAATGTTCAAGATCGTACTTGGAAAACCTTAATTAAGAGCCTGTAAGACAGACATTGAGTCAGTGAAGACTGTAATTCCATTCATTTTCTGTGTTTTATTAATAATATGAATACATAAAAACTTTAAATGCCTAAAATTTTTAATTCAGTGTTATCAGAAATAAAAAAAATATCAGATATACTTATTTTATAAATAAAGAACATTATTCTTGTTTTAAAATGAAAGCGATTTTTATATATTTTACATTACAATAACTATGGATAACTAAAAACTCGATGGTGCATTTTGTCTTAAATTAAATTGTAACATGAAAGATATTAAAATATTGTTTCACAGATGAAGTAAGTAATAAAATTTTAAACTACTATACTTGGTTGATGGTGCATAATCTACGAAAATGTCTGAAATAAATGCTATTGTAATTTATTTTTTTATGCATTGCGTAGGTTAAAGTCTTCAACGCCGAATTTTTGAAACATGATAAATGAACGATCCAAGAAAAAGTTATTAATAATTTTCATCAAACTATATTGAATTATTTTTTGTTCATAAATTATATTATGCGTTTTAAATAAAGAACTTATGTTTATAAAAATTAATACTAATTTTTTTATTATATAATATTTTTAGTTTATTAGACTGCCGTTAACGTAAGTTGAAATTTTTATGAGTCGTAAATCTTTTTAGAAAATATTTACTTATTCGTTCCATAATTTTGAAATAAATTACAAAAGCCAGATTTTAAAACATTTAGTAAATAAAAACCAGTATTAGAATTAAAATATGAAGAAATTTAAAAATAAAAATTTGTTTTTTTTTTGTTTTCCAAACATAACATTGAGCCACTCTTATTTTAGAAATCTTTCTTAAAATATTTTAAATTTTAACTTTTCGTAACTGATACACTATTATTTATTTCGTTGTTGTTAAATAATATGAGACGAATGTCTCATAATAAAATGTAAAAAAAAACCATAAATTTACAAAAAGTATTACATCCTTTCTAAGCATTTATTGCATGATTTTCTCACTAAAATCTTGAAAACCAGTATTTTTATTTTAAAAACAGATATCGAAATAACAATAAATCACATGAAAAAATTATTTTTAAAGAAAAAATAGTAAAAGCATTTTCTTTTTTCCCAATTTCCATGTTCTCAACTTGAAGACATTTTATTGAGGAACATGATAAAATTCATGTCATTACGTCATAAGTAATCTTAAATATTAATTCATAATAATTAATAATTAATGCATAATAATAATAAATAATAATTAATGCATAAATTGAATTTGCGCATATTTTTGCCGCATAAGATGCAGGAGGAATAATAATAATAAATACGTCTGGAAAAGACAGGAAAATATATTAAAATAATAAATACACACAAAATTATTTTTAAATTAACTTAATAAAAATAATACAACTTAAATAACCTTTACAAAAACGCATTTCACTGATAAATATTAAATTATATGTAAGCAATTCCAAACTTTAATTTCAATGCACTAAAATGTATTTTGCATGTCATTATAGTAATATAATCATTAATGCATGCACAAAACACAAAAATAATATAAGTAATATCATCTAGGAAATGCGAAAAAAATCCTATTTTTGTTAATATATATGTCCTATGAAAATCCTATTTTTATTATACATATGTATATAATGTACATTGCAAAATTAATTACATTTCCATTAACTTCGGGAAATATCAAGCAGATATCTCTACCAAAGAGCTAAAGGTAAAAAGTAAATTTATAGATATTAAGCTGTTTCCCATCGCTAAACAGAAATCCCTATTGATTGCCTCTAGTACCAACATCATAAGAATTCACCGATATTAATGTACGGATCCAGAGTGGAGTAGTAAGAAAACACTTCTCTTGGGAAACGCCTCACCCTAACAGCCCTTGCTAGCTCCAGAATAAATCAGAAAAGGAAAGAAACCTCAGCACAGGAGGGAATGGAGATAAAAAAGGAACGAAATTCTGGAAATAGAACACATGAAACAAGGCCTAGTAAACGAACAAATCAGCTAAGGAACTCAGGGAAACAAATGGTACGATCAGGGTATAAATCACAGAATAGGTGAAAGAATGGTCAGAAGAACTAACTAGTGAGCGGTGCAAGAACAAAAACTAAAGTGATACTGTGCAAAGATAAAGTGGAGCAAACTTCCAAAAGAAAAAGTGAATAAAAACGGACGTGCTAACCTGAAATTTTCTGTTCCAGAATTTTTTTCAATCGAAGGATTAATTTTATAGGTTTCTATTTTGGGGCTCTTTATTTGTGTCTGAACTTTTCTGTAAATAAGTGAAAGTTATAGTTTGTAATGAATGTCAATATTAATTTAATATTAGGAGAGGTTAAAAAAAAGAAGCCAAACGATTTAGTGAAACTTCACCTAAATTGGCAACTATGTGAAATTTTCTAAATGTTTCTTTTAGCAAATAAATTTACACTTCTATAAAATATTCCTTGTATAAATATATTTTTTTTGCAAGTATTAATGAAAGAAATTAGAACTAATGGCAATTTTTAAAAATTACCTTAACTGAAGAAAGCAATTACATAACGTTTCGATAGTGTTTAATAGACAAAATTATTAAAATATACAGTCTGTTATGTTTTTGTATTTCATTTGTACCAAAAATTAGAAAACTAAAAATTATTGAGACTTCAGTTAAATTGACAACTATGTGAATTTCGTTTAATATTTCTTTTCAGCAAATAAATTTCACTACTACTTTATAATATTTCTTGTTTAAATATATTTTTTGCAAGTATTAATGAAAAATTAGAACTAATGGCAATTTAATATATAAAAATCCAATTTTTGTTAATATATATGTCCTACAAAAAGTCCTATTTTTGTTAATATATATGTCCTATAAAAATCCTATTTTTGTTTTATATATGTATATAATGTACATTGCAAAATTAATTACATTTCGATTAACTTTGAGAAATATCAAGCAGATATCTCTTACCAAAGAGCTAAACGTAAAAAGTAAATTTATAGATATTAAGCTGTTTCCCATCGCTAAACAGAAATCAACTATTGATTGCCTCTAGTACCAACATCATAAGAATTCACCGATATTAAGGTACGGATCCAGAGTGGAGGAGTAAGAAAACACTTCTCTTGGGAAACGCCTCACCCTAACAGCCCTTGCTAGCTCCAGAATAAATCAGAAAAGGAAAGAAACCTCAGCACAAGAGGGAATGGGAAAAAAAAAAGGAACAAAATTCTGGAAATAGAACACATGAAACAAGGCCTAGTAAACGAACAAATCAGCTAAGGAACTCAGGGAAACAAATGGTACGATCAGGGTATAAATCACAGAATAGGTGAAAGAATGGTCAGAAGAACTAACTAGTGAGCGGTGCAAAACAAAACTAAAGTGATACTGTGCAAAGATAAAGTGGAGCAAACTTCAAGGAAAAGAAAAGTGGATAAAAACGGACGTGCTTACCTGAAATTTTTTTTTTGTTCATTGAATTTTTTTTCATTTGAAGGATTAATTTTATAGGTTTCTATTTCGGGGCTCTTTATTTGTGTTCAAGAACTTTTCTGTATATAAGTGAAAGTTATGGTTTGTAATGGATGACAATATCGATTAAATATCAGGAGAGGTTAAAAAGGAAGCCAAACTTTTTTTGTTGAAACTTCTGTTAAATTTTTGCAACTATGGAAATTTTTAAATGTTTCTTTTCAGCAAATAAATCTAACTTCTATAAAATATTCCTTGTTTAAATATATTTTTTTGCAAGTGTTAATGAAAAATTGACATTAGTTTGACATTACATTGACATTAGTTTGACATTGCATTGACATTTTAGTTAACTATATAATGTTTCGGTAGTGTTTAATAAACAAAATTATTAAAATATACAATCTGTTATGTTTTAGTATTTAATTTGTATAAAAATTATAAAACTAAAAGTTTTGAAACTTCAGTTAAATTGACAACTATGTGAAATTTGTTTAATGTTTTAATAAATTTAAATTCTATAAAATATTCCTTGTTTAAATATCTGGAATCTGTTATATTTTTAATATTTAATTTGTACTAAAAATTTGAATAAAAGAAATTTTTATTGGCCTTTGATATGTCTTCCTTTGTATGTACTTCAGAGCTTCTTGATACCTTCGTAGAACTCATGTTCTGAAACGTAGTTTAATTTATGAGTTATGTTTCTTTAATCTTTTCAGAACTATTAAAAACAATGATATTTGGTGAGACTTCAGTTGAAAGAAGAGGTTCAAGACTGGAGAATAAGGTGGATATTGTATAATTAAACTTTTTCTTTTACATAAACTTCCTTTTTTTCCTGCGTTCTCGCATTGACAGTTGAACTATTGGCAGGAATTTTCTATATTTTTATCATTTTATAAGTTGGAATTAACTAATTTGCAGGAATTTTCCATATTTCTATCATTGTCTATATTTCTATCATTTGATTAAATTTACCACTTAAATCCTCCAGAAAAGCATAACTTTTCTGTTTAACTCATCAAGTATTGTGAGCTTTCTACTAGTATGTGGTTTCCCTGATTCTATGAAAAAAAATACTTTTGATTCTCTTTAAACTACTCAAACGTGAAGATTTAAAACATTTTATATAAAAATCTCATTTAGCCATCACCTTTTACAGTGAAATTTGACAGTTTAAAGAAATTCTAGCTAATTTACCAATGTTTCAAATTACTCTTACTCAACAAAAAACCATGTTCCTTCTGCATCATTTTCCATTACAAAAAAATCGAAGCCGAACTTATCCAGTGCCCACAAACTATTTTGCCAAAATAAATAAAACTAAGTATCCATATACATCACAAGGGCAGTTTCTAAAGCCTGTAAAACCAACAAGAGATCTTTTATTTCGGCATCTGGAATCCTGGTACAGAGCCCGTGGACTTGGCAGCGCTATGATCCTTTCCGCCCTTTCCTGCTGTAGTGATTGGACAACAATGGAATTCCTGCCCTTTTTTTATCCTGCGTCAAACTGTGACAACTTAGCTGTTTCTTTTTTTTTTTTTTTTATGTTTTGATTTGAGTTTCTTGATGGAAGGCTTTGCTTATACCTCTTGTGCTTGTTTATTTGTTCAATTGCTTCGGAATGTTATTTTTATCCATGTATTTTTTCTGGCTGGAGTTTTTTTCGGTATCTGATTTGTTTCGCTAAAAAAAATGTGGGTGACGTTTGTTTCGTATTACGGGGCAAACTGATAAGCTTACATAAGAACTCTATTACCGATTCGTAAAGGGGTGTGTTTTTCTTGTTTTTGAAAACGAAAAAGAATAATACTTTGAGAAATATATGTATTTCTCAAAGTATTATTTGCTACCATATATATATATATATATATTATATATTGTATTATATCTATATATAAAATAACACGTTATATATATATATATATATATATATATATATACAGTGGATAAAAGAAGTATTGGCAATTGCCTATAAATGATCATATTTGATAACAAAAATATGTTTTTACAAATTTTATTTTAACATAGCGATTACAGAAGGAGAAAAGACAAATAAATATAACGACATTTTCATTTAAATATTTTTTAGTCAAAATCTACGAGAAAATCCAAAATTTATATGATAAAAAAGTATTGGCAAAATTATGAAATTGACAAAATTATGAGCGAAAACAAAATCAGTATATGTTTAGTACTTTGTATGCATACCTTCTGCATCTATAACAGCTTGTAATCTATTTCTCATAGAGGAAATCAAGGTCTTTGTTGTACTGTTGGGAATTTTGTGCCACTCTTCAAGAGTAAACGTTTGAGTCGTGTTTACCTGAAATTTTATGTTTCTTGATTTCTAGATCCAGCAGGTGCCATAAATTTTCAATTGGATTGATGTCAGGCGATTGAGGTGGGGTTTTTAATTGGCGAGAAGCATTGTAGAGTAGCCATTCACGGGTGAGATTCGCTGTATGCTTGGCGTCATTGTCTTGTTGAAAAACGAATGATGTTCCCAAACCGAGATTTTGGCACTGATTTTTAAGTTATGGCGCAAAATGTCAATGTATGTACGTGCTGTCATAATACCATCAATAAAATGCAGGTTGCCAATTCCATTAGCTGCCATACAGCCCCAAACTAAGACGCTGCCTCCACCATGTTTTACAGTAGTAGTGAAATGTTGCTTTTCAATTCAGTATTTGGCTTCCTCCCACATATCGTCGTCCATCACTGCCGAAAATGTTAAACTTTGATTCGTCGGAAAAAAATAACTGTGTTCCAAAACTCTTCAGATAAATCAATGTGGGATTTTTGCGAAATCAACCTCTTTCTCCTATTTATTTCCGAGATGAATGGTTTTCTTTCTATCTGCCCTTCCATAATAACTTCTCTCGTGTAAAACATTCCGTACAGTCTGTACGCTGAAAGTCTTTTGTGAAGTGAAAGCAACATCTCTAGCTATCTGGGGTGCACTTATTTTAGGGTTTTCTTAACCTTGTTAATAATGACACGTTCTTCTCTTATAGAAAATATTCGAGGTCGTCCATTTCTAGTCTTATTTTCCGTTGATCCTGTTTCCCTGAACTTTTTACAACACTTCTGACAGTAAATAAACTTATATTGAACTGCACTCCTATAGGACGATAAGTTGAACCTTCATTTCTGAGCCTAATAATCGTGTTTTTAACACTAACGTCCAACTCCTTCGATTTAGAAGTCATTTTACTGCAGTAATCGCAAAAATAATGCATATAGACACTTTTGGAGTAGTTTTGCAGACTTTATACCGGTAGAGTTTCTTATCAGTCGAAACACGTGACTTCAATGTAACAAAATTTGCATAGCAGTTAAAACTTTGCCAATATTTTTTGACATGCAAATTTTCGTTTTTGATTGAAAAAAATCGTAGAAAATGCAAATTAAAATAAAATTTTTACTATTTTTATATAAGATGTCTTGTATTTATTTACGAAAGATAAAATTGCATAATATTTTATTTATTTGTCAATATGAATAAATTAAGGCAATTGCCAATACTTTTTTTGCCCACTGTATATATATATATATATATATATATGCATATATATACATTATATATATATGACATATATATGCAACATTCTTTGCTCAATTAATTCAATCATTTCAAAATTGCCGGAATCAGTTTTAGCGTCTCACAAAGCCAAGCGTAACTCAAACACTAATGAGTATTTTGACATCAAATTTCACACCTATGTCGAGGACAGTGAGTAACCTAAAAAAGAAGAAAAAAATTGAAATTCCATAAGCCCCCAGAATTTTAAATTGAAAATTGGTCTTACTTTTGGACACATATCTTTATTTACAGGTCTTTTTTTTAGTCATTTCAGTCATATATATATATATATATATATATATATATACAGATGCAGATGGAGAAAGCATGCATATTTTAAGTTTCTTTTATTTTTCAAACAAGAATATGTGTGGCAGAAAATAAATATATGTTTATTTATTTGAAAAGAAAAAAATTCGTTCACTTTATTTTTCAAAAGTAATTTTTATTTTTTATTTTTTGTATCAGAAATCTACTACAATCAAGAATTACTTATAGATTATTATATAAATATTTAATCTTTTTCTTCTAGTTTTAATATTTCCTTTGCAAAATATTTTATTCTTATTTACAAATTTATAGAATGAATCATAGATAAAAAAAAAAAAAATTTATGAGTAAACGGTTAATGAAAATGTAATTTTTTAACTACATTAAAGCACATTTCTGATTTCTGTGTGAACGACCTCTCTTCTAAGAATTGAATCATTATTTCTGAAAACACCATTTGAGTTTCTAGATTGCATAATATTCTTCGGTAGAATTTATTTTCACGGAAGTCTAGCAAAAGGTTTAACTGTACTAAAAAGTAACTTTATGGTTTTAAAGTAAAATTTGTTAGCAAATCAAATAAAATCTTCGTAACAAATCATCATTAGATGTAGATGTACAAATGCATTACTTAAGAATACGTGTACTGAGTACGAATGTAGAGAATAGAATAGAATGTGTAGAATGAGAATGAGTACGACACTTAGAAAAACAGGTTTAAGTATACAACTTACTCCTTAAGATTAAAATTTATAGGATTAATGGTGAATGAAACATTTCAATGAGTTTTTACTGATTCATCATAATTTTCAAAAGTGGTTTGAAAGAACTTCATTGAAAAAGGCGGTAAACTATTATTATTTCTTGAATATTGTTAAGTAAAAATTACTTCAAAATAAAATTATCAAAATTTGAAAGTGATATAAATTTAGATATGTCAGATATTTTGTGGAAAGCCATTTCTACAAAATCATTTTGAAATAATAAACATTTCTAAATTTTAATAATGTGTTTAAAATTTAGAAAATTAATATTATTCATGTAATAAAAATATTAATTAATTAATATTATATAATATTAATATTAATTAATAATAATTATTATTATTATATTATAGTTATTATTATTATGTAATAATAATCGTAATTCATTATTATCATCATCAACATTGGCGCAACAGCGCCATGGTGGGCCAAGGCCGTCTGACTACTGGCATATTTCGAAACATGAGATGTTTTTCTTTTTACGGGGTAAGATTGTCAGCCCTATACCCAACGCTCTACAGTCATAATAGGCCGGGATCTACGGTTTAAAGTGGATTCAATTATAATTATAAATATTAATTAATTAATATTATTCATGTTATTATAATTGTAATAACATGAGTATTTAATAATTTGAATGATGTTAGGGCAAGTACCGCTATATTTATGTATTTCGAATTTCATGTTATTACAATTTGAATATTGTATTATTTTTGTATCTGAAGCTTATATGTTTAAAACTTTTTTATTGCATTATATTCATTATATAATCTGATAAATAAATGAAATAATTTTAAGTTGTGTTAAATGTCAACTAGATTAAGATAGATGTCCGTGTAAACTGAATTAATAAGTTCATCCGCTTGTACTAGATATGACCCAAGAAAACATTATTGTTAATTTAATATTTGCCAAATTAATCAAAGCCTTTTATTTATTTATTTTCTTTCATTTTTATGTGTTTTGAAATACTAATTTTACGTCTGTGATTCTAGAACTAAATATTTAAGTGATTAATAAAAATAATATTTGATATGCAATTATTTCTTTTAAATTGATTGTACGTGTCCAAAATGTGAAAATTTCTTTCGTTTATTATTATTATTATTTCTTAGATATTCATTGAGTGTAATTCTACAAGTCATTCCAATTTCCTTAATGGTTCTTGTAGTAGATCTGATAAACTGTGCTAAGCCGAATAAATATTATCTTCCGGCTTTTCTGAAGACATTTCCGGTACTTCTTCTATAGACAGAGGGCTGTAAAAAGTTCAATCTTTGAACTGAGCATGTGTGCCTTTAGGAGGTTTCAAACCTAGCGACCTCGAACCTTGAAACGAGTTCTAGGGTCACTGTCACCTTTGCAAAAGAACAAAAATAAAATAATCCCAACATTAAATATAAGCAAATGTAAAATGGATGTTATATAATTCTAGGAAAGTGCATAAACCTAATAAATTGAAAACACATTAACATAAAATGCCGATTTATTCAGAAACATTCATATGATTTCGAATTATTCTATTTTTAGAAAATTATTATACATGAATATGAATTAAAAATGTCATTTTTGTTTTTAAAAATAAAAAATGTTCTTAGATTGAGTTCTGTTCTCAGAATGAGATTTATTTTTTAATAAGTGAATAATCTATATTTAGTAGAGTAATCTCTATCTCTTGGGCATTTTTATTTGCATGGTAACAGTTCGATCTCAAAATTCAGCTTAAATTTTTTAAACAATATCAAATGAGTCCATTGATCAGAGAAGATTGGTGATTAGAGATCAGAAAGAGTCCATTGATTAGAGATCGGAAATTATGATAGTATTCTATCATAATTATGAGAGTATTATGATAGTATTCTATCATAATTTTCTTACATAATTAGAAAAATTTTAAATTTACAGTTATGCATTTATATATTAAAAAAACTTTTAATAATCGTTTGGTGTCAAATAAGAAAAAAAGTTGCTGAAAATGGCATCATTGCTGGACGACGCAAAACAAGTATATATTTTATATATACAAACGAATATAATACGTTGGCAAAAATATATGAAAGAATGTTTACATTTCTTTTACATATTTAAGAAAGTGGAAATAAAATAATGTTCCTGATATCTATCAAACAATTGAATAATCTACCAGTTTCTGAAAGAAGAAATTTATTTCGACCTATTCTTTTGCATAAAGTAAGTTCTTGTTTTTTTTTTTTTTTTTTTTTTTTTTTTTTTTCAATTTTTCTTATTTGTGAAATTTTATTTATTTTTAAATTTTTCTGTTTCTATTCTAATATTTTTGACATTATTTGAAAAGCATGAGGTATTAAATCACTATTATAAACAGTATAGAAGTCTTTTTTCTGTTAGTTTCCTTTCTCCAGTTTTTAATAGTAGTTTTTTTTATTTTGCTTCTCTCCTGATGTCTTTACAAAACATTTTTAAACTTTTTAACGTTCTATGAAAACTGTGTTCCTTAAAACAACTAAGCATTTTGTTTTAAAATAAATAAATTGAGACTCGTAATTTATTTAGTCTACTATATCTCGTCGAAGGATAGTCCTCTCAGTCCCATATTAAAAAATATTAAAAAAATTATTATATTAGTCTGGCTATGTCAGAGCCAATATAACAAAAAAAAAAACTGGACGTTGAATGCCAAAATGTAAAGAGTATATAAAAAATTCCAAAATACCATTAAGAGAATAATGAATAAAGCAAAGCCTAAGTTAAATAAATAAAAACGTTTTCTGAAGAACCATTAACTGTCTTGGTGAAAGTCTGTTATTACTTCAGTATAGTAACAAATGAACATAATCATTAAAAAGATAAAAAAAGTCATATAATGAATTCTTTAAGAAGTTCTCAAACAGCTATTGTTTGAAACTAGTATATGTTTTTAAATTATTAGTACAAAATTTCGATGAAAAATTGGTAAGTAATAATAACAATGCAAAAAGTTCTTAGTCGAGTAATTTAATTTGATCTTCTTATATAAGATGAAAGGAGACAATAGCATTCAGAGAATAGTTATCAAAATACTACAACAAAATATTACTACAACAATATAAATTCTGTTAATCCCTTAGTGGACTTAGAGTTGCAATATCAGATGAAGATAATGTAAATACCAAAAACAATGAAACAATTTTGTACAACTAAGCCTTTAGTGCGTGATGAACTTTTCAAGCAGACAAAAAACAATATGACTACCAGAAGACAAAAAACATAGCAGACATGTTAAAGATACGGCTCATAGCCCAAAGGGCATTTAAATGAGGCCCCAATTTCAATTAATAATTCATGAATAGCATTGATGACTATACAGACGTTTTTTGCATTTCTCCGAACATACATTTCTTTCAGGCTTGCTCTATAAATATAAACTTTCTTTAATTACCATTTGATTATGTTCGAAGTTGAAACTAAAAGTAAATAGTTTTCCATAATAATAATGTCTTAGAAAATTTGACCTTTTCGTTGTTCATACAAAACAATTTAAAAGTCATAGAAACAATCCCAATAATACTGTTTTAGGAAAGTTGACCTTTTCGTTTTTTCATACAAAATAATTTAAAAATCATAGAAACAATCCCAATAATACTTTTTTAGAAAACTGACCTTTTCGTTTTTATACAAAACAATTTAAAAGTCATAGAAACAATACTAACATGGAGAATCGTACTCGGATTACAACTGTTTCTGGATTAGTCTTTTTGGACATTTGTTATTAACAATGAAAATAAATAAATCCCAATGCTATTTAAGAGTTATAAATGAACATCTTGAGTCTAATCACAAATTCAATACAACCACTTTGACACTAAACAGCGATGGAAAAAATTAAATGTGATCATCAAGTCATGCATCTTTATCTACAATAGAGTGCTATATATCACTCTTTAACCATTACAACTTACCAATTTAATTCTAATCAACACTGAAATTCTAAAGTTAACAAGCATGTAAAAATATTAGAAATCGTGCATAATACCAGAGTGATTTCATCATCATTCAATTATTGATATGAAATGAATATTTTCACATCGAGAAACGATGGACAAAATAAAATGAAAACATCAAGTCATATATCTTTATCTACAATAGCATGCTTTATGTCATCTCTTTAACCATTAAAACTTAATACAAATTTAATTCTATTCTGCACTTTAATTTTAAAATTAACAAGTCTGTAAAAATATTTGAAGTCGTACATAATACAACAGAGATTTCATCATTTCATCATCATTCAGTTATTGATATAGAGTGAATATTTCTACATCGAGAAACGACAGAAAAAATAAAAATGAGATCGTTAAGTCATGTATGTTTATCTACAATAGCATGCTTTATGCCATTTCTTTAATCATTAAACTTAATACCAATTTAAATTTATTCTACACTTAAATTTTAAAGTCAACAAGCATGTAAAAATATTTGAAGTCATATATATGAAGTGAATATTTTTACACATCGTGAAACATCATAGCTTAGTTCACATTATTTTTACATACATATCACCCTTATGGACACTTTTACATATTTCAACTCAGTATTGCTCGAATATCCTTGAGAAAAAATGAAATTTATTCTACAGTTGGCACAAAGATATTTTGCATTTAGAAACCTTTCATGTAACGTTAGTTCAAGCAGATAAAATCATAGCATTTGGCAGAAAAAAAAATGGCATTTTCTGGCATCTATGTGGTCATAAGGTGCCACCTGAAAGGCAAAAAAAAATGGAAGGTCAAGGGTATACAAAGAAGAAGGTCACTGTAAACCGCCGCTGGCTTCACGTGAAAGGACATTCACCTTCCATCTTTTTTCCAGACATTCCACTTCGAATGTCAATATTCAAAGTTGGAACTTCCCAAATGTTCAATTATTTCTTCTTTTAGAACATCAAAATCTTTACAGGTTCCTTTTTTTTACACTCCTTTGTGCTTTGAATATTTATTTATTTATTTTTACGATTTTGCTGAGACATAAATGCCCAACAAAACCGTGTTTTAACGATTCAAACACTGAACAATTCGAATCATGTCAAAGTTCAAGATGTACAAAAATGGTTGCGGTTTGCCTTTTGTTTTTTGTGTTCACCAATTGTTTTTTATTGTGGAAGGTTAACGGCCCTGGGTCTTCGACCATGACAATGTCTGAGCGCGCAGCTTTAAATAGAGTTATATGATTTCAATGTCGAACTTAAATGGATCTAAAACATTTTCGGATGAATGAAATAAACAGGAAGTTGGAGCGGCAAAGATTTTGTGGATTATTTTTTTTTTTTTTTTTTTTTTTTATTCTTCATCCATTTTGCAGACAGTTCAAGATTTGGATCTTTTTATATGTTAATGAATGTCTACTACCAAATTTAATCAAGCGAGTAAACACGTTTTAAGAATTACTTGCATATTTTCGGTTCACTTGCTGCTGTTTAGTCATTTTTTTTTTCGGTAATAATCAAATTCTTTTCGACTCGTTTAACGAGTCAGTAATGCATGCTTGTATAAGTAGCACAAAAACAACTAATTCTGTTAACTTTCATTTTCTTTCTATAAAATATGAATGAAGAACATCATATCTAACACATGAATGTACTTGCTGTTTTTTTTTAAATGATTCTAATAGATACATATATATTACTAATAAATATAAAAATACGTATAACTTAATCAGCTCTTAAAGCTAGGCCTAACTGAATTTTGATGTGCATAAAAGTCTTGAAAACATCAAATACGGGTGGTTTATTGAAGAATTAAACTTTTTTTTTTTCTTCTTAAAAGAATTCCACTAATTTTAAAAATGTGCATGTATGTGTTCAATTTTTTTTTATTACAAATAACTTTATTAAATTTAAGTCTTAATCTTAAGAGCCATGTTGAACTTCGTTAACTTTCAAATAAATAAAGATGTGAAATTATGTTATGTGTGATCCCTTTACATTATTATACAAAAGTGCATAAAATAGAAATTTATATTCAAATGTTTAATTAATTCAAGAAACCGTAATTGTAAAATTTATCATATTTAAGAACATTAAATTTATTCTTGGGATTTTGTTTTAATTATTCCCTATTTATCACTCATTTCAAAATCATATTAAATGCTGAAGTGATGAACAGTGATGAATTTAATACTTCAGAATTAACAAAACGTTAAGAAGAAGATGAAAAAAGCAATAGACTCAATGGGTATAAATTCTGAATTGTAAGGGAGGGAGTGAACAAATAGTTCGTCTCTGAAATTCAAATACTCTGGTTAATATCGAGTAAGACTGAACGTTGATAAAATTTCTAAAATCAATATGTCGTTCATCTAATCTCACGTTAAATGATAACTTATCTTATTATATTGGGTAACTTCGAAACAGCACAAAAATAGTAAGAATATTTTTTTTATTTTATTGTCTTGTTTAAAACATTAGCAGCAGGTTTCGCCGTCGTTATAATTGTTATGATTAACGTTTAGTATTTCCTTCATTCTTCATTTCCCCATTTGGGCCAATTTCCCCAAAAGAATCTTTAGAAAAATGTCTTATAGTCTAAAAAATTAACTAATTAACTCCCTGGTACTACAGCCCATGGTGAACCAACGCCGTCTGCCTACTGGCAGATTTTGAAACAGGAGATGGTTTCGTTTTAAGGGGAAGTTTGTCAGCCCTACGCCCAGCATTCTACAGTTATATTGACAGTACCGGTACCAAAGGCCAGAGCGCTAACCAATTGGCCACCAGGCCGCTAATTGCTATTCTAATACTAATAATAATTTTGAAGTTTTATTTTGAAACTTTTCTTATTGCTCAAAAGCTGTCGTGTTAGATGTGGTTGACAGTGGTGTCCCCCATGTAATAATATACCATTTTAACATAATGTTAACCAATGTTACCATAACAACATAATGTTTAACATACAATTTTTTCATTCTTTTACCTTATTAGTAACTAATAACCTCAGATGAATACAACATTAAAAAATAATAAATAAATGCGTACGATATTTTTTATAAAACGTATAAATGTACTTCAATAACAAAATGAAAGAGTCTTAATGAATAAAAGAAAAACGTATCTAAATTGAACCACATTGAAAATCCAAACACTTTTCGACTTGTTTTTTATTATTTTTCATTCCCAATAGTGCAACTTACTCAATAAACGAAACAAAAATTTACAAGTCCATCTCTTTTCACAGAACACTATTCTCAACGCATCAAAACAAGAAACAAATGCGCTAACATCATTTCTTTTCCCTTATGTCTTAAAAATGTGTGTATACATGTGAGTAGAAGAAAATAATGTATACAAAATGTACTACACGAATGAAACACTAGCGCCTCTACCTAATGCGATTTCTCTATAAGAATCATCTTATTTTCTTGCACATATCTTTAAAAAAAATGAGAACAGCGATACCTTTTGAAATCGAAATAATAAATCAGATCCGGTGCTCGGTGTTTCGGTTTTTTAATGGAGAGACATTTTTCTCTTTTACAATAATGCCTTCCCTGGAAATGTCTTCTTCCTTTTTGTCTTTTCCTACGAGATATTTCCATGAAAATCATCGGCCTACATGCCTTGCTCTCTCTTTTCTCCTGAGAATTTTTGTTTTTTCGTTCTCGTAGATTAAATTCCATTCCTATTTTTTTATATATATTTGTGCCAGATATTAAATTAAAAAGAATGTATAATAGATTAAGATAAATTTATTTTCTCTCTCTCTCTCTCTCTCTCCAAGAACTGATGGGAAATTTGATTTAGATTGTGATAGTTAAAAACAAGGTATAATCTAATATTCTTAATTTTTTTTCTTATTGGAAAGATAGTAAAAGTATGATATATCTTACAAAAATAAATACTCAAAGGTTTGAAACTCCTAAGCAAAAAAAAATAGATGAATCATTTTGTAATGGGAAATAATTTTTGGAAAAACAAAATTATTTTCTTTGTTGCCATATTTTAAAGGTCATAAAGTTTTTAAAAAAAGTTTTAAAATTTTAACGCTTATAAATAAATTATTAGTTATTTTAGGTTTATTTTTCATTATTTTATGTTCTATAAACATTCGTTAGACTTTTTATAAAGTTTAAACTATTGCATTAGAAAATAATACTGAACGAATAAATATAAAGCTGAACGAATGAATATAACACTGAACGAATGAACATAAAGCTTGATGAATAACATTTTTTTAATTTATTAAACTAAATATTAAAAATAAAATACAACAACACTTTTTATTAAATTTATTCCTAAACACTTATTTTATCACATTTGTTTAAAAACAAGTAATAGTTTTATTAAACATATAGTTTTATATCATCTCTTTAACCGTTACAACTTAGAATCAATTTAATTCTACTCTACACTTAAATTATAAAGTCAACAAGCATGTAAAAATATAAGTCATACATAATACAACCGAGATTTCATCATCTCTCAATTATTGATATAAAGTGAATATTTTTACATCGAGAAGCGTTGGAAAAAAATAAAATGAGATCATCAAGTCATGTATCTTTATCTACAATAGCGTACTATATGTCACCTCTTTTAACCATTACATCTTAATACATTTAATCCTATTCTACTATAAACTCTATTCTACACTAACAAACATCCATGCCACCGCCAGGATTCGTACCTGAAGCCTGTGGTACCCAAGGCCAGAATGATAGCCAATTTACCAACAGGCCGCTGATCACTATGCTAATACTAATAATAATTTTGAAATTTTAAATTGGAAATTTTGTTGTTGCCCAAATGCTGTCCTGTTAGATGTGGTTGCCAGTGGTGTCCCCCATGTGATGTTTAAGATACCACTTTTTCGTTCTTTCGTCGTATTAGTAGCTAATAACGTCAGACGAATCCAGCATTAAAAATTAATAAATAAATGTGAAACGATATTTTTTTTTATAAAACACTTGTTGTTATTAATTCCCCTTGTGCAGGAAAGCCTACACCAGGTCCAGAAGACCCTATCGCAGGTGACTGGGCCGTGGCTAAAGGTAAAATGCAGCTTCACTTTAGAGAGGAACCACGTGAACTGAAGACTGACTAAACGTCAAGACTAGGCTCCACAATCATATTAGACCTGAACCTACGATTTAAAGTGGATTCCGAACCACTACAAACAACCTTGACACCTCCGGGACTCGAACTCAAAACCTGTGGCACCGAACTCCAGAGTGCCAGAAACTGGGCCATTGATTCCCAAACAATGGTGTTACTCGTATAATGTTTGATATACAACTTTTTTGCCGTTTCTGTTCTCTTTCTTTCGCCGTTTCTGTAGCTAAAAGCCTCAGATGACTCCACCATTAAAAAATTATAAATAAATGTGAAACAATACATTTTTATAAAACGTATAAACGTAGTTTAATAACAAAATATAAGAATCTTAATGAATAAAAAAACATATCTAAGTTGAAATAGATTGAAAATCCGAACACTTTTATTTGACATTTTTTATTATTTTATTTCCCAATAGTGCAACTTACTTCATAAACAGAACAAAAATTTACAAATACATCTCTCTTTTCACAGAATATTATTCTCAATGCATCAAAGCAAGAAACAAACGCGCTAACATCATTTCATTTCCCTTATGTCTTAAAAGTGTGTGTATACATATGTGTGAAGAAGAGAATAATGTATACAAAATGTACTACAAGAAAGAAACAGTAGCGCCTCTATCTAATGCGATTTCTCTATAAGAATCCTCTTATTTTCTAGCACATATCTTTTTTAAAAAATGAGAATAGCGATACCTTTTCAAATCGAAATAATAAATCAGATCCGGTGCTCGGTGTGTCGGTTTTTTAATGGAGAGACATTTTTCTCTTTTACAATAATGCCTTCCCTGGAAATGTCTTCTTCCTTTTTGTCTTTTCCTACGAGATATTTCCATGAAAATCATCGGCCTACATGTCTTGCTCTCTCTTTTCTCAGGAGAATTTTTGTCTTTTCGTGCTCTAGATTAAATGCCATTCCTATTTTTTTATATATATTTGTGCCGGATATTAAATTAAAAGAATGTATAATAAGATTAAGACAAATTTATTTTTTTCTCTCTCTCTCGAACTGATGGGAAATTTGATTTAAATTGTGATAGTTAAAAACAAGGTGTAATCTAATATTCTTAATTTTTTTCTTATTGGAAAGATAGTAAAAGTATGATATATCTTTCGAAAAGGAATACTCAGGGGTTTGAAACTCGTAAGCAAAAAAAAATAATTCATGAATCATTTTATTTTGTAATGGGAAATAATTTTTGAACAAACAGAATTACTTTCTTTGTTGCCATATTTTAAAGGTCATAAAGTTTTAAAAACATTTTTAATCTATATAAATAAATTATTAGTTATTTTACATTTATTTTTCATAATTTTATGCATTTCTACGAAAATTCGTTACACTTTTTATTAATTTTAAACATTAGCATCAGGAAATAGTACTGAACGAATAAGTATAAAGCTCAACGAATGAATCTAAAACTGAATGAATAATTTTTTTTTTATTATAATAATATTAATTATAAAATATTAAAAAAACTTTTATTAAACTACTTCCTAATCATTTTTTCAAATTTATTGTAAACAATCAATTGTTTTATTAAACAATTTAAAATAATGCTCACAAAATAAAAATGTATTTCTGTCTTTTAACAAAAATGTAAATATTATTACCACCATTATCATTATCATAATCATCTTCATCATTATTATATAATTATAACATAAAGAATTTTAAATTATTATATTTATTTTTAGATTTTTCAAATTTGAGAAATGAATAATTTAAAATGCATTGCTCCATCTATTAATAATACTAATACCGACATTTTCATTGGGATTCATCCATTGAACTCTGCTATGTTAAATATTTTGATTATTTATTCTTTTTTAATCATAATTGCAAGATGACAACTTTAATACCAATATTATCATTTTTCCTTTAATCTTGCTGAGTTCATTGGATTTGATACCGCTAAATCTGTGGTTTGATTGTATATATTTTGTATTCATAACTAGAAAATGACAATATCAATAACAACATTCCTTTCCCTTCAATTATGTTGCATTCCTTACATTTTTCACTGTTAAATATATTTTAATTATATATCCTTTTTTATTCATAATTAGGAGATGACAGTATTAATTCCAACATTTTTCCCTCAATTATATACCAATCATTTGGTTTTGCATTGTTAAATGTATTGTTTTGGTTATATATCTCTTTTGATCATATTTCCTGGATGATTTAAAAGTTATCAATTTGTTAGTTACTAAATTTAAAAACTCAAAATTATTACTACGTTCAACGTAGAATTTATTAAACATTTTACAGTCTGAAACAAACATTATATAATATTACAATACATTGCATTAATAAATACGCCTTTTTTATAAATTTATATATATATATAATCTGGGATAACTATATTTAACAGTGAAAATGCAAGGAATGTAGCAAAATTGAAGGAAAAAATGTTGGTATTAATATTGTCATTTTCTACATATGAATAAAATATATATGTAATCAAAACACACATTTAACTACACTCCTGTCCATAAATTAAGGATAATTCAGAATAACACAGAAATTGAACTCTAAAATAAAAATTTCACCTGTAGAATTATCACACACATCTTGAAGAAGAATATGCAAATTACAGGAAACCACCAGATGACGTGGATAGTATGTCACAATGACGACAGTGTAAGAGAGGGGTATATAAAGAATGGTGGCAAAGAAGTAAAATTGTTCACAAGCGCTTTAAAAGCCTTTCAGTGCAATAACCGCATAGTTATGGCACAAAGGAAGCATTTGGATGATTTTTTAGTGGTAGAATTATCGGACGACTGGAATGTGGACGTACCCAGCTGGAAGTATCCGAGGAACTTGGAATCGCCCAGAGTGTCATCCCCAGGCTTTGGCAACGATTCCAAGATGATGGTAATGTGAGTAGATGTTACAGCACAGGTCGCCCCCGAGTTACAACGCCGAATGAGGACCGGTATTTAGCAGTTACTGCCAAAAAAACAGACGGAGCACAGCATCAGACCTGTCTCGTCAGCTCTTTCAGCTACCGGAACGACAGTTCAGACCGTGTGCAGACGCTTAGGGCACATTGATCTATATGCTCGTAGGCCTGTCAGATGTGTTCCACTTACCGCAACTCACTGTCGCCTGCGATTAACCTGGAGTAGAGAGCATGCATTGTGGACACAGCAACAGTGGTCTGGTGTGATGTTTTCCGACGAGTCCAGGTTTAGTTTGCAGTCTGATTCTCGCCGGACTTTCATATGGAGAGCGCCAGGTTCCCGTTACCACCAAGAGAACACCATTCAATGACACCGTTACGGTGGTGCAGGATGGCTCGTTTGGGAGGAATTATTCTTGGTTCCAGAACTGACCTGCATGTTCAGAGTGTAACGATGACAGGCCACATCTATCGGAATGTCATTCTGGAACAACATGTACGTTTGTTTCGGGGCGCCATGGATGCTGAATTTCTGTTTATGGATGACAACGCCCGTCCTCACTGTGTAAACATTGTAGACGAATGCCTTCAATTGGGGGATATCACCCGTATGGATTGGCCAGCATACTCATGGGACTTGAATCCAATAGAGCATGTGTGGGATATGCCTGGCCTGACGAATTGCAGCCCGGCAACCCCCTCCCACCTGTCAACCGGAACTTCGGAGGGCATTGCTTGATGAGTGGTGTAATATTCCCCAAGATCAGATTGATAATTTGATACTCAGTATGCCTAGGCGTTGTAAGGCCTGTATTGCATCGTCCCATACTCCATGTTAACCCATACTAACCATGTTATACTGTTTTTTGTAAATAGGTTCTTTTTGAAATTTGCCCCAGGGAGTAAAAATCGCAATTTTTATTAATTATGTCAAACATATAGCATCTTTTTTTGCTCTTTACCTTTTGTTTAATAAATAGATTTTACAAATAAGTCAAATTTGTTTTGCTTCTGTCTCTTTCTTTGCCTGAACTTCATTATCCTTAATTTATGGACATGAGTGTATATATAAAATCCAATAATACAACACGACTGGAGGAAAAATGAAAATTTTGGAATTAAAGTTGTCATCTTACAGTTATGATTAAAAAGAATTAATAATCAAAACATTTAATGGTGCAAAATCCAACGAATGAAGCACAATGAAGAAAAAATGAAAATGTCGGTATTAATACTATTAATAGATGGAGCGATGCATTTTAAATTATTCATTTTCAAATTTGAAAATTAAAATTAAAAATAATTTAAGTTCTTTTAAATTTTAATTGTATAATAATGAAGATCATTATGATAATGATAATGGTAGTAATAATATTTACATTTTTTGTTAACAGACAGAAATGTATCTTTATTTCGAGTGTATTAGTTTAAATTGATTAATAAAAAGTTTTTTTTATATTTTGTATTTATTATTTTATTTAATAAATCTTAAAATTTATATTCATTATAAAATTTATATTTATAACATAAAACTTAATGAAAATTTCTGATAAAAATGTTTAAAATTTATGCAAAAGTGCAACGAATTTTTGTAGAAATGCATACAATTATGAAGAATAAATGTAAAAAAACTAATAATTTATTTTATATACGTTTAAAAATTTAACGTTTTTATAAAATGTGTTTTTAAAACTTTATGGCATTTCAAATAGGGCAACAGAGAAAGTAATTCAGTTTGTCCAAAATTTATTTCCCATTACGAAATAATTCCTCTATTTTTTTGTTTACGAGTTTCAAACCCCCGAGTATTCCTTTTTGAAAAATATATTATACTTCTACTATCTTTGCAATAATAAAAATTAAGAATATTAGATTACACCTGTTTTTAACTATCACAATCTAAATCAAATTTCCCATCAGTTCTTAGAGAAAGATTGAAAAAATAAATTTATCTTAATCCTATTATACATTCTTTTTATATTTTCTTTTTAATTTATCTATATATAATATATATATATATACATAAAAATAGGAATGGAATTTAATCTACCAGAACGAAAAGACAAAAATTCTCCTGAGGAAAGAGAGAGCAAGGCATGTAGGCCGATGATTTTCATGGAAATATCTCGTAGAAAAAGACAAAAAGGAAGAAGACATTTCCAGGGAAGGCATTATTGTAAAAGAGAAAATGTCTCTCCATTAAAAAACCAAAACATCGAGCACCGCATCTGATTTTATTATTTCGATTTCAAAAGGTATCGCTGTTCTCATTTTTTTTAAAGATATGTGCAAGAAAATAAGAGGATTCTTATAGAGAAATCGCATTAGATAGAGGCGCTACTGTTTCATTCTTGTAGTACATTTTGTATACATTATTCTCTTCTTCTCACATGTAGTATACACATTTTAAGACATAAGGGAAATGAAAGGATGTTAGTGCGTTTGTTTCTTGCTTTGATGCATTGAGAATAGTGATCTGTGAAAAAGAGAGATGAATTTGTAAATTTTTGTTCTGTTTTTGAAGTAAGTTGCACTATTGGGAAAAGAAAATAAAAAAGGTCGAATAAAAGTATTTGGATTTTAAATTTGGTTCAATTTAGATATTTTTTTCTTTTTATTCATTAAGACTTTTGCATTCTGTTATTAAACTAGGTTTATGCGTTTTAAAAAAAAAATATCATTTCACATTTATTTATTATTTTTAATGCTGTATTCATCTGAGGTTATTAGCTACTAATACGGCAAAAGAACGAAAAAGTAGTATCTTAAACATTACATGGGGAAACTATTGTTAACCACTTCTAACACGACGGCCTTTGTACCAAAAGAACATTTTCCAAATAAAACTTCAAAATTAGTATTAGTATTAGCATAGTAATTATATTCATTGATATATAATAATGCATACTACAATCTTTCTTTGCAAGATCATTTATTTACATCTCTTGTTCATTGTTTTCATCATCAAGGCATTGTCTCATTGTATATGTATGCATATATATATATATATATATATATATATATATATATATATATATATATATATATATATATATATATATGCATACATACACATATATATATATAGAATATAGAAAAATGCAGGTAAAGCGTATAATTGAAGTGAGAAAATGTTGGTATTAAAGTGGTCATCTTGCAGTTATGATTAAAGAAGAATAAATAATCAAACATTTTAATGCAAAATCCAATATATAAAGCACAATGAAGAAAAAATGAAAATGTTGGTATTCGTACTATTAATGGATGGAGCTATGCATTTTAGATTATTCATTCTCAAATTTGAGAAAACTAAAAATAAATTTAACAACCTAAATTTCTTTATCTTATAATTGTATAATAATGATAAGGATGATGAAGATGATTGTGATAACGATAATGGTAGTAATAATATTTACAGTTTTGTTTGAAGGCAGAAATGTATCTTTATTCAGTGCGAATTATTTTAAATTGTTTAATAAAACAATTGCCGGTTTTCAATAAATTTGAAAAAATAAATGCTTAGGAAGAAGTTAATTAAAAAGATTTTTTTTATATTTTATACTTAATGTTTATTTTAATAAATGTTAAAAAAATTTTTTCGTTCAGTTCATATATTCATAATATAAAAATTAACATTGAACAAATTTTATGTATATTTGTAAATAAGCACATTCAATACCCAAAGAATGTATCAAAGTTTGAAAATTCTAGGCGTAAATGAAGAAAGAAGTATTCCAAATACAATAAGTAGCCACCGGAAAATACTATGAGCGATAAATATGAAACTTCAAGATGGAATTGATCAACGCACTACGAGTACTTATAGCCATTGGAAATACACATGTTTAAAATCCCAACCCAAAACATGAAAAGGGATTCAAAGCCATACTATAAAACACTTCTAACAAAAGCCAAATTTTCCAGAAAATTTCTTAAGCTTAACGTTATTCATGAATCATTTCAAGTGTTAAGGGCCCCAAAGGCCATTTCAGTTAAAATTAAGGCCATTTTCAGCCCAAAATTTGCAATGGAGTTTTATTCGCTTGGCCCTTATTTTCGGATAACGTCACGCACACCTACCAGGACAACATCATGTTCACACATGATAATAAATTTTATTCCGTAATTATTACAATTTAAGAACTCAAAAGCAAATAATTTATTTAAAACTTCGAATTATTTCATTTTTTAAGACAATATGATACACTTTACTAATTTGACTTGGAGATTCACTAATTTTGAATGAAGCTCATTAAAAGAAACATGTTTTTATGCCCAAATTTTAATGGTTTTAGTTTATCATATAATAAAAAAAAAAATTATATGAACCTATTTGGAATAGTAATAGCTCTTAAAAACCAGTTTTTTCTGCCTATTAGCAAAAGAACATCTTTCCTTAATGCAATTTACTGTGCAAATTTGACTTCAGTATAAATAGTATTTAATTATTCAAGTTAAAAGAGTGCGTAAGTAAATCTAAATATTCTTCTTGAATACATAAGAACTTATATTAATTCATGAATACACATGAGTTTTAATTAATTCATTCATACATTTTATATGATATAGTACAATCATGGAGGGCATTTTCATATTTTTATAAGACTTCATTTGTATCTCTTTAAAATTAACACATCATTACTAATTAAAAGAAATTTTAAATTTTTTAATTAAATTTAAGAAATTTTAATTAAATTAAATTTTTTACATTTTTACATAATTCATGTACATATTTATTTTGTTTCAGTCTTTATTAAAAGTTCCCAAATTAACTTATTAAATAGATTAATTTATTAGCTAACATTCATTTACTGAAGTATTTATCTACCTTTAAAAAGCAAAGTTTGGATTAGATTGTTTTAATATAATTAAAGTTTTTAATTTGGTTGAAAAGAGGAATAGCCTTAACTGCTCTGTGGGCGAGACATTTTTAATGCAAGCTTCGCTGAACACCAGTTTTCTATTTATGAAAACATTTTTTTATATCATCTTGTTTTTCCATAAGCTTGTTTTCGTCTCCATTAAAATTCCTCTTTTATAAACCAAATTTTTTAACTTAGCTACTCAAAACACTTTTTTTAAGTTTATTCTATCAGTTTTAATTTAGAAGAATACTTAGTGTTTTATAGGATTAAATTATTTTTTGGAATATTGAGTCCTTTATTACAAAGTGATATAAATATAGCCTTATACTGAAATATTTTTAACTTTACCGTTTGTTTTTAAATTAACTGAAATGTTTGGTGAAAATTGGAAGATTTATATGGAAATTTTAGCATAAATATGAAAGGAAGACATGTCTAACTAATATTATCAAATATTCATTTTCCACTTTTGAATTTAAATGCTACCACATGGAATAGCATTGTTTCTTATCCCACTCAGCAACAGCAACAGCAACTCGACAGCAACATCTAGACCAAGTCCAACGCGTGGAATTCATTCAACAACAACAGGTGATGATAAAGGGTAAAAAAATGCAACTTCTTTTTTGTCCTTGACATTGTGGCACAAATGCATGGGGCACCCAAAGGGAGAAATCTGACTTCACCCCACCCAGTTGTACCCTCTGGCACTGGGTACACAATTTAGTCGCCTTTTACGACATGCATGGGCTACAGTGGGGCAATTCTAACCCGAACCCACACGGGAAGCATAAAATAGTGTAGTTGTTGTTTTTATCCCATTTGGTAGACAGCAACATCTAGACCAAGCCCACGAACCCGTGTGGTCTCATCGTTGAAGAAAGGGTGCAACCTCTGTTGTGATGGAGCCCCCATAGGTAGAAGTCTGACTTGGCTTCGTGACGCTGACTTTTTAACGGGGTAGAGTTGAATAGTAATATAATAAAGAGCATAAAGAGCGGGGTTGCCATATTGAGACAAACATAACCCTCACATGATCATACACTATAAGTGATTTTTATACTTGCCATTGTCTACTATCAGGAGTGGCATGATGGCTGGTCAGTTTCATGCCACTTTGGCATAAATTTGGAAAAAAAATTTTCACTAACTACTTATAAACTGGTCACTTTGTTTACTCGTATTACAAAGGGAATATGAGCTTATATTGCACTGTGAAATATACTACACTCATTTAGAATTAGTTTTAGGAGTGTATTTCAAGATTTTGTAATTGATCATATGCTATGGTAGCTTGAGGACATTTGGCAACAATCTTTATTGTTGGCTATTATTACTACTCTATGCTGATAAATATGAAAAGAAGACAAGTCTAACTAAAATGATCAAATATTCATTTTTTTCAACTTCTGAATTTAAATACTTCCGCATAGAATAGTAATATAAAAAAGCACGCATTTCGGGACAAACATAGTCCTCACGTGATCAAACACACAACTGATTTTTATATTCAACATGGTCCACTGTCAGGAGTGACATGATGACTGGTCAGCTTTATGGTCACTCTTGAATAAATTTGTATCGGAGTGATCACTTTTGCTTACTCGCTTTACAAAGGGAAAATGAGCTTGTATTTCACTGAGGAATATATTGCACTCATTTAGAATTAGTTTTAGGAGTGTATTTCAAGGTTTTGTAATTTGACATATGCGAAGATAGCTTGGCGATTTTTGGCAACAATCTATATTGTTGGCTATTACTACTCTATGCTGTTGGATCAAAGGGAGAAAAAGCTCTACTATCATAAAACGATTTACAAAAGGCATGGCCTTTTTTTTTTTTTTTAGTTGTAAAAAAATGTAAACTAAATTTTAAATTTCTTTAAGTTTTTGGTTTTTTATATTTTAAAAATAAGTTTTCTTGTGTGCAATTTTATCTTCAAAATGATTAAAAAATTTGTGAATTTTTTAAATAATTGCAAAATGATATTTCAAAAGTATTTCTTTATTTATCTTTAGTAAGCACATAGTTAAATAAATGTACAATTTTAAAAGAATCCCAACTATTTCTCGGAATTTTCATAATCGCTTCATACAATGTTTACGTTTACGAAATAAATGCTCTTGAGAAAAAGGAGCCAAGAAGCGATACAGCGCCAAATCTAGTGCGAAAAGAATGGAAGATACTTGCTCCAACTTTCTGTTCCTTTAGAATAGGGAGACATGCATAATTTTATTATTATTCTACGTATTTCCTTCCCTTTTACCACTTTTGAATCAAATAAAATTATTTATATCAGAATAAAAATATTCATAAAAGTTAAGCGTAGATTGGAAAAAAAAGTATTTCCATGCGCATCACTTTTTGAAACGTAATATAAAAACTCTAATTTTAAATAAATATTAAATAAATAGTAAGGCAAGGAACATGATACTTATTTTTGTTGTATATACAAAAGGATGGACTAAATAAACGTTATGTTTATTTAGTACATAGTTTTATGATGGACTAAATAAAAGTAACTTTCTTTTTGTTTTAATAAGTTTATTTCTACTTCAAGAATGTCAAATTTATTTATTATATTATAGTTGTTTGTGTAAACAAAGATATAGTTGAACAAATAAAAAACTCAATCTGAGAAACACAATAATTAAGGAGAATAATTTACGATATTATAAAAACCACTTTATTTGTATATTATAAAACAAGTCATATTTACTCTAGAGAGCATATTGAAAAAAGTTCTATGTATATAAAATGCTTTCCTTAAAACGTATAAAAAAATTCAATTAACTGTTAGTTTGATTCAACTAACTGTTAGTTAGTTCAATTAAATGTAATAGTTTGATAATGTAAACTTGTTAGTATTATTTTTGTTTGTTATTTTTAGCTTGTTTGCAATTGTGCCTTTTTGCGTCTCAGACTTTTTCTTATGCATATTTAACATTTAGAAAGCTTTTAATATTCTTTATTTTATTATTAAAATACTCTGTTTATAATTATTTCTAATTTTAATTTTTTTCTTTTTTTTACTAATAATAAAGTTTTTCCACTTGTTCAAATTTCATTTGAATGTTTAATTTTACCTTTGTTAAAAAAATTTCGTTTCAGTATATCTATTTTTTTCGAAATCTATAATTAGAAATAATCTAATGTTTAGAAATCTAAATTTTTAAAATCTATAATTAGAAATAATCTAATTTTTTCAAATTCTAAATTTTAAAAATTTATATTTAAAAATAATCTAATTTTAGAAATCTAAATTTAGAAGTCAAAATTTTCGAAATCTATAATGAATTATAAATAATTCCTTTCACACAACTTAAATTTATACAATTACATGTAAAAATTACGTATAAAATTTTCTATTTCATTTCATTAAAATAAAATTAAACATTAAATACAAATAATATAAATTAAAGATTATCAATAAGGCGTATTATCTATAGTCATATCACTATAAAGGAGCAGTTTTTTATATGATATCAGTAGCATTTTAATATGCATAACGCAATGAGCATATCTAAAATAATAAAATGACTCATAACTCAAATGGCAGCCTGATGGCCAATTGGCTAGCGCGCTGGCCATTGGTGATTCAGGCTCGAATCCTGGCTGTGGCACGGATGTTTGTTGGTGGCTCAGAATCCCCGTTAAACTGTAGGTCCCGGTCTAATTAGCCTAAAGAAATGTGACAAAATGACCGTAGAGCTACAAATCACATCATAACTCAAATGGCTTTCATCAAAACACCTTATAATATGAATTTGTTTAAATTTTAGCCGAATATTGCTTTTGTAAGTAAGAGAGATTTATTTTATCGATAATTAATTTTTGAAAATAAAGCCATCCAAAAGAAAACAGCTTAGTGATTGAATTAAAGTTACTATTTTTAATACCAGGTTTATTTTTATCTTTTAGTATAATAATTTTTTTTTAACTGGATAATGTAATGCTGATTCTCAAAGTTTTCTTTCAAAACAAAAGATTGTTAGAGAACAAAAGCTGTTGATTTAAACAGTTTTTATCTGGTTAAGAAACATTGTTGAAATTCATTTATTTATTTATACAAAAAAAAAGTTCGTTTGAAGTTTCCTACTACTAAATCAAACGACTGTTATTTTAAAACTTAGTTTAGTTTGGAAACAAATAAAAATAAAGAACACGTAATAATGATAAATAAAATTAAACTTTAATGTTTTTGATAGATTTTACGAAGCTGATTTATTTTAAGTAATACTTAAAAATTATTTTATGAATTCAAACTAATTTTTTTATCTTATGTCATTGATATGTTAGTCAAAAACTTTAGAATTATACTTTTTTAATTGTATGTTACTAATTAAAAAAATTAACAACTAATATAATAATCATTTATAATAGAATTTGTTATAGATAAATATCCAGTTATAAATTATATTTGTACTAAATACGATGTAAATTAACTGGGATGAATCTTTTGATTGAATAAAATAAATATTTTTATCCAATAATGGTGACTAGCATCCAATAATGGTTTTATCCAATAATGGTGATGGCATGGTGACTAACGGTCTGGTGCTCTGCACCACAGGGTTCGAATCCCGTTGGTGGCATAAATATTTGCACGATTCGGGTTTTGGTTTTGTTTGTCGCTCTGTGGTCATTTCTGTGCACACTTTAGGCTAATTATACAGGATCTACAGTTTCATGTTGATTCCGAACCATTAACAAACAGCCATGCTATAGCCAGGATTCGAACGTGAAGCCTATGGAAGCAAAGGCAAAACACTAGCCAATTCTTCATCAGGCCATTTTCGAGTCCTCTTCTTCGAGTCCCCAGGATTAATTAAATTCGTCTTAAGTCATCGGCTAGATGTCGGAAATTCACTTATTCCGTTCAGGAGACGATGTTATGAATGGCTAAATGCTTTCCGCCCGTGTTTCCTCATTAAACAACAATGGTTTCGTCATCTGTTTCGGGGATCTAACAGTAGGCAGACGGCCTTGGCTCACCATGGGGCTGATGCATCATTAAAGAAGAAGAATGCTCATATTTATAAAAATATGAATTGCTCAGTATGGAAATATACTATATTTCAATGCTTTGAATTATGCTTTAGTTAGAAAATATTTGAATTTCGTCGATAATTTTATTTTACTCAGTCAACTTCGTTATTTAAATTCCTGAATTGCTCATTCATGATTCACATTGTTGATTAATGTTCTGTTCCAGTTTACTGTTATGTTATATGCCTGGCTTTCAGAAGACTCAATTCCACTCTAATACCATGTGAGAATAACAGTACATAATGCGTTGCGATCAAAAAAATCATTCTCCGCGCCCACACACCTACCGAAGGTTTTCTTCTGGGCGACATTTGGAAGCGTCTCGAAAATCCTGTCTCGTTAGAAGAATTGCTGGAGGAGAAAACCGAATGTCGAGAAGATCCACTCCCGCCCACGCTTTCTCCGAGTCTGCAGGATTAATTAAATTCGTCTCAAGTCCTCGGCTGGATGTCGGAGATTCACTTATTCTGTTCGACGAGACGATTTTATGAATGGCTAAATACTTTCCGCTGGTGCTTTCGCAATTAAGCAACAATGGTTTCGTCACAATGTTACCATAGAATTCTAATTCCCCGATTGCATTCATTTGAAACGTTTGGTGGAACAACAGGTGGATGCAGATTCGAAATGCTTATGGAGATTACATTTGTATCCATAAAGATTAGTTAAACTGAATAAGGAGCCGATTTCTGTGAAGATGCTTAAAATTATAAATATATAGAACCATAGTATTCGTTAAATACAGCATGATACCTGATGCCCGAATGACTAGCTCTCTACAGGTTTCGGATTCGACTCCCGGCGGTGTTATGAATATTTTTAATGGTGCGGAATCCACTTTAAACCGTAGGTTTGGTTTGTCGCTCTACGGTCCTTTTGTGCACACTTTGGGCTAATTAGACCAGTACCCCCAGTTTAAAGTGGATTCCGAACCACTAAAATAATTCCTGCAACAGCCAGGAATCGAACTTGAAGCTTGTGATGTCAAAGGCCAGAGCCCTAACCAATTGACCTTCATACCTCTTTAAACAATAGGTGCTGGTCTAACATGACTGTAGAAAGTAGAGCGTAGGGCAGGCAACCCTATCCCATAAAAAAGGAAACATCTCATGTCTTGAAATCTACCAGTAAGCAGACGGCCTTGGCGCACCAATGAAGAAGTAGAAGACTTAAAAAAATATAATCTTTTCAGCTACCAAAGTATTTCCTTAAAGTAATATCTGGATAGAGCCTGATGACTAAGTGACTAGTGCTCTGGTGTCTGGTGCAACAAGTTTTGGGTTCAAATCCTCGCAGCTTCATGGATGTTTGCAGTGGTTTGGAATCCACTTTCAACCATAGGTCTGACAACCCTACCATGTAAATCTCCTGTCCCGAAATTTCCCAGTAGGCAGATATCCTTGGCCCGCCATGCGGCTGTTAAGACGATGAATAAGATTATATATATATATATATATATATATATATATATATAATATAGATATATATATGCTCTGTGGCGCAGGCTTCGGTTCGAGTTCCGGCGGCACCATGGATGGTTGTAGCGGTTTGAATCCACCTTAAACCGTAGGTCCAGGCCTCGTATGAATGTATAGAGTTGGACATAGGACTGATAACCTTACTCCTTAAAAGAAAAACAGAAAAACATCTGTTTCCGAATATAACAGTAGGCAGACGGCCTTGGCTCCCCATGGGGCTGATGCATCATTAAAGAAGAAGAGTGCTCATAATTATAAAAATATGAACTGCTCAGGATGCTTTAGTTAGAAAATATTTGAATTTGGTCGATAATTATATTTTTACTCAGTCAACTTAATTAGTTAAATTCCTGAATTGTCATTCATAACTCACATTGTTGATTAATTTTTGTTCCAATTTACTTTTATTTTCAATGTCTGGCTTTCAGAAGACTCATATCCACACTAATACCGAGAGAGTATAAGCGTAAATAATGCGTTCTATCAAAAAGCTGTACGCGCGCCCACACACCAACCGAAGTTTCTTCTGTTCAACATTTGGAAGCGTCTTGTTAGAAGAATTGCTGAAGGAGAAAACGGAGCTCTTCGGATGTAAAGAAGATTTTCCCCCGCACCCGCTTTCGAATCCTCTTCTCCGAGTCTCCAGGATTAATTAAATTCGTCTTAAGTCCTCGGCTGGATGTCGGAGATTCACTTATTCTGTTTAACGAGACGTTGCTATGAATGGTTAAATGCTTTCTCAATTAAACGACAATGGTTTCGTCACAATGTTAACACAGGATTGTAATTTTACCCGGATTGCATTCATTCGAAACGTTTGATGGAACAACAGGTGGATGCGCATTCGAAATGCATATGGGAGATTATCATTAGTTTCCCGAAGATTATTTAAACTGAATAAGGAGTAGATTTTCGTGAAGATGCTTAAAATTATAAATCTATGAAACCCTATTTTTAATTAAATACAGCATGATAAACAATACCTCATAGCCGAGGGACTAGCGCTGTAGCTGTCGGTGCCACAGGATTTGGGTTCGAATCCCTGGCGGTGCCATGGATGCTTGTAGTGTTTCGGAATCCATACAAACAGTAGGTTTGGTTTGTCACTCTACGGTCATGTTGTGCATACTTTGAGCTAATCAGACCTACAGTTTCCCGTGGCTTCCGAACCACTAGCAAACATCCCTCCACAGCCAGGATTCGAACCTACAGCTTGTGGTACCAAAGGCCAGAGAGCTAGACAATTGGTCATCAGGACGCTTTAAACCATAGGTACTGGTCTAATATGACTGTAGAGAGTTGAGGTAGGGCAGACAACCCTTCCCCGTAAAAAAAAGGAAACATCTCATGCCTTGAAATCTACCAGCATGCAGACGGTCTTGGCACACCATGGGGTTGTCGCGCCAATGAAGATGAAAACAGTTAAAAAAGATAATCGTTTCATCTAACAAAATGATTTCCTTAAAGCAATGTTTATTTGATGGCCGAGTGACTAGCGTTCTGGTGTCCGGTGCCGCAGACTTTGGGTTCGAGTGCCGCCGGTGACACAGATGTTGTAATCCACTTTAAACTGTAGTTCCTGACCTGATATGACTATAGAGCGTAAGGGCAGACATCCCTACCCAGAAAAAAAGAAAACATCTCCTGTCTCGAAATCTGCCAGCCGGTAGACGCCCTTGGTCCACCATGCGCTATTGCGGCAATGAAGAAAGTGATAAACAATAATTTTATTCAAAATATTAAAAACATTTATTGTGAAATAGTTAAAATAAATAAATAAAAAGGCAAATCCCAATAAAATGCCGCGCTAGCTTTGGTGCCATTCAAATTATAGAATTCTAAGATAAATAAAAAAGGAGTTTGGGTTTGGTTTGTCTCCCTACAGTCATTTTTGCACATTTTAGTCTGATTAGACAGGGACCAACAGTTTAACGTGGATTCAGAACCACTAGCGACAAACACGACACCGCCAGGAATCGAATCTGAAACCTGTGGTATCAATGACCAGAGCGCTAGCCAATTGGCCATCAGGACACATAAAAAGAAGGAAAAAATTCACAAGAATCGACAATTTAAGATCACAAATGACAAAGAAAACAATATATTCGAGACGAATCCAATAACTTAACTGCAAAAATAATTTGAACCATATGATTCTTTTATATAAAATACACGCACGCATAATAACACAACCTCTTTTATACATAAAGCTGATTTATGCTTTTTAAGAATATAAATATAGACTTTATACACTTAGCTTAAGGAAAAAAAAAAGGATAATATGAGGAACATATAAAAAAAGAAATCATACAAGAAAAAGAAACACTAAAAAAAAAATTTATTCAACGACGAGAAAATGTTATTTTTACCCATTTTTTGTTCCTAAATCCCCTGAAATGTTTTTCTAGTTAACGCACAAAATCCCCCCATAGTGAAGAAGTTATAACATTTTATGTGGTCCTTTCACTTAAGTTGTTGAAGTGGAACTAATATCTTTTCTTTCCTTTTTTTTAACTTTTCACGCGGGATTTGCTCCTACAAATATTTTATTTACAACTCCAGAAAACATAAAAAAAAATATATTCTCTTGGTTGTTTTTTAAGGCGAAATCTGTTTAATTAAATCTTCTCACCCACCTGGAGACTCTTTAGCTGGAGCTCTTTTTGAGCTTTTTTTTGTCCATGGCAAATGTAACATAAAATCTATCCATATCACCCCTAGTCAGACAAAAAATGTTTACAAAATACGCTATTTGAAAGAAAAAAAAAACCTAGTAATCTTATAAAGCATAGGAGGATTTAACATTTTTTTTATTCTATCTATTTACGAAGACTTTTAAAATTTTAGAGGCTGTTGTTTTTCAGGTTGTTATGTTACTGACTATTGAGGAGAAATATTTAATATTTTCTTACACGATTATTGAATGAATCCAAACATTCTTCTTCCTCATTGGCGCGCTTGCATCTGTGGGCCAATTGGCTAGCGCTCTGGCATTTGGTGTCTCAGGTTCGAATCCTGGCGGTGGCATGGAAGTTTTTAGTGGTTCGGAATCCCCGCTAAACTGTAGGTACCGATCTAATTACCCCTAAAGTGAGCAAAAAATGATTGACTTCATTGACGAGCGTACGCCAGACTGCCTATTGGCAGATTTCGACACAGTAGATGAGTTTTTTTACTGAGTAGGATTGTCAGCTCTACACCCATCGCTCTACAGTTATAGGAGCCTGAATGGTCGAGTGTCTCACTCACTGGAGCTCGGTGCCACTGGTTTGGGGTTCGATTCCCGGCGGTGCTACGGATGTTTCTAGTGGTTCAGAATCGACTTTAAGCCGGTATCCTATGACCGTAGAGCGTCACAGACCCGAATCAGATTTCTCATCCGCATCATTTCCAAACTATATAGGGGCAACTCAGCTCTAGGCACAGTGATGTGGTGTGGTGAGTAGTAGTCATATTACACCCGGACCTACTGTTTAAAGTGGATCCCGAACCACTACAAACATCCATAGCTCCACCGGGACATGAACCCAAATCCTGTGGCACCGACAGCTAGAGCGCTAGTCACTCGGCTATCAGGTATTGTTAATCGTGTTGTATTTAAATTTATTTAATAAACAATATGGTTTTACAGATTTATAATTTTAAGCATCATCACAAAAATCTTCTTATCCAGTTTAAATAATCTTTAGGAAACACATGTAATCTCCCTATAAGCTCCTCCTATCTGCATCCACCTGTTGTTCCATTAAACGTTTCGAATGAATGCCATCGGGGGAAATTAGAATTCTATGCTAACATTGTGACGAAACTATTGTTGCTTAATTGAGAAAGCACCGGCGGAAAGCATTTAGCCATTCATAACGTCGTCTCGTTCAACGGAATGATTGAATCTCCGACATCCAGCCGAGGACTTGAGACGAATTTAATTAATCCCGAAGACTCGGGAGAAAGCGGGTGCGGGGGTGGATCTCCTTGACGTTCGAAGAGCTACGTTTTCTCCTCCAGCAATTCTTCTAACAAGACAGGGTTTCGAGACGCTTCCAACTGTCGCCGGGAAGAAATCTGCGGTTGGTGTGTGGGCGCGCAAACGGCTTTTTGATCGGAACGCATTATTTACGGCAGTCTAACTCGGTATTAGTGTTAAAATGAGTCGTCTGAAAACAGACATTGAAAATAAAAGTAAATTGAGACAAAACATTAATCAGCAAATGTTAAAGATAATAAAAATAGTTTTGAATAAGCAATTTAAGAATTTAACTAATGAAGTGGTCTTAGTAAAAAAATTATCGACAAAATTCAAATATTTCCTAATTAAAGCATAAAATCAAACTATTGAAATCTAGGATATTTCTATAATGAACAATTCATATTTTTTACAAATATGAACATTATTTTCCTTTAATGTCACAACATCCCCATGATGAACCAAGGCCGTCTGTCTGCTGGTATATTCCGAAACAGGAGATATTTCTCTACAGTCATGTTAGACCAGAACCTCCGGTTTAATGTGGATTCCAAACCACTACAAACATTCATCACCTCAGGGATGTCGCTAATATGTTGAATAAAATTATTGTTCATCATCTTCTTCTTCATTGCCGCAACAGCCACATGGTGGGTCAAGGACATCTGCCTGCTGGCGATTTTGGGAGAGGAGATTTTTTCTTTAACGGGGTGGCGTTGTGACCCTTATCCCCAACTCTCTACAGTCATATTACACCAGGACCTACGGTTTAAAATGTATTCGAACCACTAAGTACATCGCACCGCCGGGGCTAGAACTCGAAATCTGTAGCATGGAGCGTTATAGTTATAGTCACACCCATCAGGTATTGTTTAACATGCTGTATTTAAATGTATTCAATAAAAAATAGGTTTTATTGATTTAGAATTTTTAAGCATCTTTACAAAAATCGACTCCCTTATTCAGTTTAAATAATCTTTGTGAAACAAATGTAATCTCCCATAAGCATTTAGGATTTGCATCCACCTGTTGTTCCATCAAACGTTTCCGAATGAATGCAATCCGGGCAAATTAGAATTCTATGCTAACATTGTGACGAAACCATTGTTGCTTAATTGAGAAAGCACCGGCGGGAAGCATTTAGCCATTCATAACGTCGTCTCGTTGAACGGAATAAGTGAATTTCGACATCCAGCCGAGGACTCAAGACGAATTTAATTAATCCCTGGAGATTCGGAGAAAGCGGGGGCGGGGGGGGATTTTCTTGACATTCGAAGAGCTCCGTTTTCACCTCCAGCAATTCTTCTAACTAGACGGGATTTTAGAGACGCTTCCAAATGTCGCCGGGAAGAAACCTCCGGTTGGTGTGTGGGCGCGCGAACGGCTTTTTGATCGGAACCTATTATTTACGGCGTTCTTACTCGGTATTAGTGTGGAAATGAGTTGTCTGAAAACCAGACATTGAAAATAAAAGTAAACTGAAACAAATTACTAGTAAACAGTGAAGAGTAATAAAAAAACAGTTTTGAATGAGCAATTCAAGAATTTAACTAAGCCTTAGTAAAAAAAATATATATATATTTGCCTTAGTAAATCGACAAAATTCAAATATTTTCTAACTAAAGTATAATTTTTTGCCGAAACCGAAACTTTTTTTTTGAGACTATTTTTTTGCCGATTGAAATCTAGTATATTTCCATACTGAACAGTTCATATTTTTTTATCAATATGAACATTCTTCTCCTTCTTCTCCAATGACACAGCTGCCCCATGGTGAGCCAAGGCCGTCTCGCTACAGTCAGATTCCGAAACAGGAAATGTTTCTTTTTAGGATATGTTGTCAGCCCTACGCGTAGCACTCTAAAGTTCATATTAGACCGATACTTATTGTTTAAAGTTTCACTATTTTTAGCTAAATTAACAGCTACACTTAAACGAAATAAAGAAGGTAAAACAAGCTTTTAAGTCCAAAATTTTAATTGAACTGCCTATAATGTTTCTTCATTCATCATTGTTATTATTAAAGTTACGTTTCCTTCGCCAAAATTATCTTTACTATTCTAATCTTAAAAATAAAAAAATAATCTTGCTGTTTTTGGATAAATTAACAGTTACACTTCAACAAAATAAAAGAAGGTGAAACCAATTATCTTTAAAGTTTAAAATTTTATCTTGGCTAATTTTTAACTACCTAAAGTTTACCTTTGCTGACAAAAACTATTTTAATTTTTCTCATTATAATTTTTCCATTGTAAACAGATAATCTTTATTTCACTATATCAGTCTTAGAAAATCTCAGTAAAAAGAATATCTGATTAATTATCTTTTCAATTCTAATTGTGAAATGAAAAAAAAAAATCTTTTCTGTTTTTAGGGTAAATTAACAGTCACACTTGAAAGCGGAATAAAAGAAGGTAAAAACAAACTATCTTTTAAGTCCAAAATAAAAACAAACTTTTAATCTTGACTAATTTTTAACAACCTTAAGTTTACCTTTGCTAATTGAATCATCCTAATGTTTCTTTTTCCATCATTGTTGTTATTAAAGTTACGTTTCCGCTATAAACATGAAAAACTTAAATGTTGCTTCCCATAACAATAACAAAAACCTTTCCTTTTGATAAAAATATTAATCCATTCTAACGTGTTTGAATAAAAAGTACAAATAAGGAAGGAAAATAAGCGAACAAATTTTAATCAAAAAATTCCCGCGGATACTTTTTTAATAAATACTTTAGAATAATAAAAATTATTTTTATAGCAATAATATTATTACACAGAATATTTTTAAAAATTTACTGATTGAGACAAAAATTAGTAATTAAAAAACTAGATCTTTTAAAGGAATATAATCAAGTGCTGCAAAATTCAAATTCTAATAATTGACAAAATCTATTTTAATTTTTTCTGCATTAAAATTTTTCTATCGGAAACAAATATTCTTTATTTCACTATATCATTCTCAGAAAATCTCAGTAAAAGAATATCTGATAAATTATCTTTTCAAGTTCTAATTTTAAAATGAAAAAAAAATCTCTCTGTTTTTGGGTAAATTAGCAGTTACACTTAAACGAAATAAAAGTAGGTAACACAAACTATCTTTTAAGTTCAAAATTTTATCTTGACGATTAATTTTTAACTACCTAAAGTTTATCTTAGCAATTGTATCGCCTAATATTTCTTCTCCCATCACTCTTGTTATTAAAGTTATGTTTCCAATGCAGAAATTATCTTTTATAATTTTAATAGTAAAATAAAAAGAAATCTTACCGTTTTTGTATAAATTAACAGTTACACTTAAACAAAATAAAAAAGAATGTAAAACAAACTACCTTTTAAGTCTAAAATTTTATCTTGATTAATTTTTAACTTCCTAAAAGTTTTTGATATTTACCTAAGCTAATTGAATCAGCCTATAATGTTTCTTCATTCATCATTGTTATTATTAAAATTAATACTGTTAAAGTTACTGTTATTATTATACTTTCACCGCCAAAATTATAAAAACAATTCTAATCGTAAAGGAATAAAAAACCTGCTGTTTTTAGTAAATTAACAGTTACACTTAAACGAAATAAAAAAAGGTAAAATAATTTATATTTTAAGTCCAAAATTTTATCTTGACTAATTTTTAACAACCTAAAGTTTACCATAGCTAATTGAATCAACCTAATATTTCTTCTTCCATCATTGTTTAAAGTTACATTTCTGCCGTAAACTTGTAAAACGTAAATGACGCTTCCCATAACAATAACAAAATTTCTTTTTTTTTCTTTTGATGAAATATTAATCCATTCTAACGTGTTTGAATATTAAGTATAAATAAGGAGAGGAGGAAAGAATAATCGCAAATGATTCCAACGGATGTTTTTAGTTATCCTCATAACAAAATAGAGTAAATAAATCACATCACATCTACAGATGATAATGCAATGAAAAATAATTTTTCCTCTTCTCAATTGGACTTAATATTCTAACACTTTTTATAAATTAAAAATAAAATATTTTTGGAATCTATTGAATAATATTATCTATAAAATATTTTTAATAAAAATACTTTTAATAAAAATCATTTTTTAAAGCAATAAATTATTATTATCACTATATTTAACAAAACTATTGATTGAGACAAAAATTAGTATTTAAAAATCAAGATCTTTAAAAGGAATGTAATCAAATACCGCAAAATTCCATATCTGACAATTGACAAAATCTATTTTAATTTTTCTGCATTATAATTTTTATAATAATACAGAACATTTTAACTAATATTCTGTACTTTCATTATATCATTCTCAGAAAACCTCACTAAAACTATATATGATGAATTATCTTTACAATTCTAATCGTAAAATTAAAACTCCTGCTATTTTTGGATAAATTAACAGATACACTTAAACGAAATAAAGAAGGTAAAAAAATGTCCAAGTCTTTTAAGTCGAAAATTTTACCTTGACCAATTTTTAACAACCTAAAGTTTACCTTTGCTAATTGAATCAGCCTAATGTTTCGTCTTCCAACATTGTTATGAAAGTTATGTTTCCGCCGTAAACTTGAAAAATGTAAATGATGCTTCTCATAACAATAACAAAAAACCTTTTCTTTTGATGAATTATTAATCCATTCTAACGTGTTTGAATAATAAGTGTAAATAAGGAGATGAAGAAAGAATAATCGCAAACGATTCCCACGGATATTTTTTAATTATCTTCATAACAAAACAGAGTAAATAAATCATACCACAGCTACAGACGATAATGCAATGGAAAATAATTATCTTTCCTCTTCTCAATTGGACTTAATATTCAAGCTATTTAGATAAATTAAAAATGAAATATTTTTGAAATCTGTTGAATAATATTATCACATAAAATATTTTTAATGAATACTTTAAATAAAAAATTATTTTATAGCAATAATATTACTATACAGAATATTTTTTTAAATCTATTAATTGAGTCAAAAATTTACTACTTAAAAAACGAGTTCTTTTAAAGGAATATAATCAAATATTGCAAAATTCTAATTTTGCTAACTGATAAAATGTATTTTAATTTTTCTGCTTTATAATTTTTTTCCATCGTAAGCAAATAATCTTTATTTCACTATATCATTCTCAGAAAATCTCACTAAAAGTATATCTGATAAATTATCTTTACAATTCTAATTGTAAAACAAAAAAATCCTCTATTTTTAGATAAATTAACAGTTACACTTAAACGAAATAAAAAGAAGGTAAAAAAGTCCTTTAATTCGAAAATTTTATCTTGACTAATTTTTAACAACCTAAAGTTTACCTATGATAATTGAATCAGCCTAATGTTTCGTCTTCGAACATTGTTATGAAAGCTATGTTTCCGCCGTAAACTTGAAAAACGTAAATGATGCTTCCCATAACAATAACAAAAACCTTTCCTTTTGATGAAATATTAATCCATTCTAACGTGTTTGAATAATAAGTACAAATAAGGAGATGAAGAAAGAATAATCGCAAACGATTCCCGCGGATATTTTTTAATTATCCTCATAACAAAACAGAGTAAATAAATCATATCACAACTACAGACGATAATGCAATGGGAAATAATTATCTTTCCCTTTCGGTTGTACTTAATAATCAAACACTTTTTTTGAAATGGATTAATATTCCATTAAAAAGAAAAGAGAGTTATGAAATTTCAATTAACGCAAGTATGACACACGTTTAGTAATAAAATGGGAACTGAAATTACATTTACAAAGCAAATGTTTATTTTCGAAATAGGAAATAATTTCTTTTTAATTATTTTTAATTGATGGCACTTTATTTATAACAATTCCATTAAATTCATATTCTATGTTGGCTTTACATTCTTTTGTTCAGAAAATGTAGTATATATATATATTTATTAAAAATCTGTTTTAGGCGAGTGTTTTTATATCGGAACTGAATTTATTAAACAAATTTTTAATTTAATATTTTGATTTATTTTCTATATTTCTGTAATATTTAAAATTAATTTTGTACTTATATATCCTAACAATGTATCTTTTTGTTTATTTAATGGCATTTTATTTGTTATAATTCCATTAAAAATTCATATTCTATACAAATTTTTTGTTCAGTAAATATAATGTATATATTTATTAAAAATTTATTTGAAGGGAAAAAATTTTTATATAGAAATTTACTTTATTAAAAAATTTTAATTTAATATTTTGAATTATTTTCTACGTTTTTGTAATAATTAAAATTAATTTTGAACAAATACATATCCTAATAATGTATCTTTTTTTTTTTTTCTTTAAAGTATTTTATATTCACTGTCTAAATGCTTAGAATATTTCACATTTATATTGTTAATTTATTTTTATTTTTTAGAAAATCAAATACTAAATTTATAGCAGGTTTTCTTTTACAATATTAAATTCCTTTTCAAATTAAAACTAAACTGCAAATTTCAAGTAATGAAGTATATTTACCTGAAGAGATCGTTTTCTAATTTAGTTAATTAGTTTCTGTGTTTTTTAACTTTTTAATGTTGCTTAAAACCCATATGATTCAAAAAGTGATTTATATTTTGTTGAAAAAATATAACAAATTATATTTAGCAGTACACTTAATCAGAAACTATAATAAACTTTAATATAAAATGAAACAAAAATTAATTTATTTATAAAGTTATACCAATAAAAGTAACTAAGGAAATCATTTTTAAAAAGCTGAAAATTAAGGAAATAACAATCAATACAAATAAAAGAAGCAGAAAAATTAAATACGATATTATTACGTTCTTTAAAAATTTGTGGCACTATTAATTTATAGCAAATTTTATGTCACACCTACCGGGCAGAAGAGCTAAAATAATAAATATCGTGTCGCATTTAAGCAGCATAGGGAATCAAAAATTCAACTTTTATTACACGTAATGGCATTCTGGATTTTTTTTAAATTACTATCCCTCATTTTATGAGCTGTTTATACATTATATACATATGTGTTATATATATATATATATATATATATATATTTATATATATATTATGTAACCGTGCTGCCTCCTGCGCACTGGCAAAAGCATCCCCTATGTCGTTCAGCGGAAATAGTGAGTCGGCCTAGAGACACTCACTTGAGAAGAAGTGCAACAAAATTTGCGCTCCTGCTGAGAAACATTTAGTTTATAGTCTCTCATCTCTAGAGACAATATTCCACGCGACCACACGTAATAGTTGGACGACAGACTTTCACGAGAAAAAGGATATTTCGTGCTCCCTGCGAGTAAATGAGTATTGGGTTTTCTACTTAGAAGTGGAATCCGTCCATGAATCTATAATTATCTTTAAATTTGTTAAATATTAGAGTTTTTGCATACCGTATTTTGGACGTCCGTTAACTTTTTCTCCCTAGAGCGCATGATCATAGGAAACATTATTACAAATTACGCATGAGCAATTTCTTATGAGCATGCGCGCTAGGAGAAAAGCTAACGGACGTCCAAAATACGGTATGCAAAAACTCTCATTGTCTGTCGTTAAGTGCGTGTGTCAATAAGTCTGTGAGTTCTCAAATCTGTATCTCAAGTCTGAACCCTCCATACCCAGTTATAATCCTGCTGCATAACTTGTACAGTACAATATATATATTCTGAATTGAATTCGTTTTTAAGTAATCATGTTTTATGTGACAAATAAATAGTACACACTTATACTAATATAAATTTTTCCCAATTAAGAACTACAAATATTTTTACATATTATTAATTTTTAACTTGCAGTAAAATATATGCTGGACGCGGTAGGCCTTTTCTAATGCCAATATGTAGCATAATATTCAACATAGGTTCTAACTTAGTTTTAAAAAGTATTAATTGCTTATAAACATTTTAAACTCAATTGCGATAACAGAATCAAACTGGTAACATAGACCATCAAAAACAAAACATACACTCGAATAATAAAGGTGCAATTTTACCATTAAAGGAAAACAAAAAACAAATACTTGAAACGTGTCCAGAAGTAATTAATACTACAAGATTGGAGTTTTATCATCCAGAAATCAACATCTTATTTGGCTGCAGACAAATTGCTATACAAAAAAAGAACAAACATCAGTCTGCGGTCATAAAGAAATCCCACGGTTCTATGATCAGCAACTCATTAAAAAGCAATTAGCATCGTTATATTGGTGGAATCTATCAACAAATGACTGCCAAATGGTCTTCTTTTTTACCACGGAAGTCATTTGCTCCATATAAAAATCGCGTTAGGTTCTACGTATATTAATAAAAAAGGATGAACTATGGTCTAATAATATATTGTAGCTACTATATTATTCGACTATATTGTAACAAATACTTCCTCCTACGCACTGGCAAAAGCGCCCCCCTGTGGCATTCAGGAAAAATGGTCAAGTCTGGAAACTCTCACCCAAAAGGGAGTGCAGCGCAACCGGCCTAATGCTGAGAAACGTTTTGTTTATAGTCTCTCATCCCGAGAGGAAATATATTTAACACAACCCTGCGTAATAGTTGGCCTATAGACTATCACCCGGAAGAGAAAGTACCTTTCTCGCTCCTGGACATACCTGAGTATCGTGTTTTCGACTTAGAAGTGGAATCCTTCCACGAATCTATAATTATCTAATTTTAAATGTGTTAAATATTGTCTGTCGTTAGTTGTATGTGTGTGTGTCAATAAAGCTGGGAGTTCTCAAGTCTGTATCTCTCAAGTCTCAACCCTCCACACCCAGTTATAATCCAGCTGCACAACCTGCACATTACAATATATATATTCTGAATTGAATTCGTTTTCAGTAATAATGTTTTATGTGACAAATAAGTAGTACATATACTATTATAAATTTTCCCAATTAAGAACTACAAATATTTTTACATATTAGTAATCTTTTCAACTTACAGTAAAATATATACTAGACGCCGTATGCCTTTTCTAATGCCTAGATGTAGCATAATATTCAACATAAGGTTCTAACTTGTTTTTAAAAAATATTAATTGCTTATAAACTTTTGAAACTCAGTTACGATAAAATAATCAAAACTGGTTACATTAAAAACTTCAAACAAAAAAAAATGCTCACTTCTGCGGTGAAAACATTCTTCAGTAACTAATAACGCAAGTCACGAATAACATAGACAATCAAAAACAAAACACGCACTCGAATAATAAAGATGCAATTTTACCATTAAAAAGGAAAACAAAAACAAGTACTTGAAACACGTCCAAAAGTAATTAATACTACAAGATTGGAGTTTTATCGTTCAGAAATCAACATCTTATTTGGCTGCTGACAAATTGCTATACAAAAGAACAAACATCAGTCTGCGGTCATGAAGAAATCCCACAGTTCTTGATCAACCACGGTTCTATAATCAGCAACTCATTAAAGGCAATTAGCGTCGTTATATCGGTCGAATCTATCAGCAAATGACTGCCAAATGGTCTTCTTTTTACCACGGAAGTCATTTGCTCCATACTTTAAAAATTACGTTAGGTTCCACGTATATTAAAAAAATGATGAACTATAGTCGAATAATTTGATTTTTCATGACCTTGGGTGTAGATTGATTAATGGTTACTGCAGGTTTAAAGAGTACTGATTAGATGGCTGTCCAAGACATTAGCCCAAACATTAACAACATCCAAATGAATCGGACACTAAGATATAAAAAAATACTGTAATTTATAACTATATTATTTTTCTTTCGGCAGTAAGTTTTAATTAAAATTTTAAATTAAGCTACAATGTGTTAAAGGAAATTGCCTTGTTATTGTTTTAAATCAGCTGAAAGATTTTGAATAATATTGTGTACTTGTTATGCAGATTTTCTTAAATAATAATATAAAAATTAATTTACAAAATGTTTCTTCAAAAGGTATATTGTGGCTTTTTCGATGTCTTATCTAGATAAAATAAAACATCAAAATTTAAATATAATTTGTATAATCTAATAAATAACGAGGGTGTGATAAATAATAACATAAAGTGTAAGCTAAATAAATTTTGTCATTAAAATCAGAGAACCCCTGGTAATATTTCGAAATATTAAGTTATTAATAAAAATAGTAATAATTAATATAATAAAATTAACCTTGAAATTATTTCAATTTTTTATTGTATAACTTTTACATTTAACAGTATTTTGAACATTAAAAGGCAGTAAGAAATATTTGCTCACTCGGATAAAAATACCTAAAACAATTGACAACCTTAAAGATTAAACAGCTTCTTAATATTGGAAACAAATCATACTAATTTCTAATTACTATTCAATCATATTTTTTGATCATTAAGGATCTTCAAAATGTGTTATATTATTTAAATTTTTAATAAAAATAACTAGTTGACAGATATTCTTGCAAAATTTATCCTTTGGAGTTTAAAAGTTGTTTATGATATGTATTACTCATAATAACGTAAAACTCCTTCTCTGAAGCTTTCCTAAATCTAGAGTAATAGTTTAAGCATTTATAAATGCTTTTTAGCCAAAAAGCTTTTGATATTGATTCAATTTACATTTGTAACTAACAGAGTTTCTACTGATTTAATGTATACTTTCAGTTGAGAGTTTTCTATTGATTAATGCATGCTTTTATATTTCATTTTATACAGTTATTAGTATATTTCTAAAAGCTACTTAAACAATCAGCAAAAGCATTTACAATAATGTAAAAAATTTGATTAAGAGTCTTAGCTCTCTGAATTTTGCTGAAATTTATTAAAATTTTATTGAAATAAATGTTTATTTTATTATACATGATCTTTCTTTAAAAGCTTATATTATACATCATTCATACGAGTAATTGTTCCTAATAACTAAATATCTGAAAAAATAATCTATAACATTCAGATTTAAGATAATTTTTAAAGTAAGAGAGAAGATTATCTTACTTATTTGAGATTTTTCTAAACATCACTTTTTCTATTTAATAACTTAATGATTCGAAAAATATTGGGAGTTCAGTTTCGGGAAATTCCGGGAGTTCTTCAATTTTAATAACAAAAATTGTTTTGTTTACACTTTATGTTATTATTTATCATAGTTTATTCAAACATTTTCCATCAAAAGTCAACAAAATTATTTCAATACTAGAGAAGTAATTTCAGTTCATAAAAAATTTATCTTTCATGAAGTTAATTTAAAATGTTGTTGATTTTTAAAATGTTTTCGGATATTTTAAATTATTATTATTATTATTATTACTATTATTATTAATATAACATTATTATTAATATAATATTATTATTATTATTACATATTATTATTATATTAATTATTGTTTTTTATTGATAACTTAATGTTTCAAAATATTGACGAAGTTCTCCTATTTTAATAACAAAATTTATTTTGTTTTTATATTTTATGTTATTATTTATCATACTCTAAGAGTTTATTCAAACATTTTTCATCGAAAGTAGGGATTGCAATACCGAACCGAAAAGTTCAATACCGGTATTCGATATTTTTTTAGATCCTTAATACCGGGATCTTAATACCGGTAGTAGAAATTTTAGAAAAAGAAAGAAAAACACAGGTGTTTTTTTTGCCAGTTTTATTAGAGAATGTAAATATCCCCCAAAAAAAATTGCAACTTATAAATCATAACAATATATAAAGAATCACAAAAAGTAAAGGAACATCTTAGTTATTTAAATCACGAAAAAAGTGTAAATATCACTATTCAGTCAGTGGTACTATTAAAACTTTTTTGAAATGTGATCTTAAAGAACATAATGAATCAATTGTACTATCATTAAGCCTGGGACGTAATTTTGTGCAAAAATTAACAACTGTCGAAAACGCTCTTTCAGCATCTAAGCTAGTTGGTGCGATATACTTTTTCCAAGTATTTATCCAAATAAATCTATTTATCGTCGGATTGTTTTGGATATAGCTGATTTCTGTATTGTATTTTGATTTGTTGAAATTTTTTTAGTTATCGCCAATTCTAATTTTTGTTTAAGAGACAATTCCTTTTCACTATCGACTTTAATGTCATCATAATCTTCGATCTGTACCGAATTCTTCTGAATGTGGATAGGTTTGGGGGTAAAACATTTTAAGAAGAAAGTTTGCTATAAACTTAATCAAATTTGAATTAGTTAATCTC
>BPLR01017333.1:0-73372 GCA_021605095.1 Caerostris extrusa
ATTCAAGTCCGAAATAAAACTCTTTATTAGTTTCTTCATAATTTTAAAAAATTTCCATAATTTAGAGGAACTTGTAAGAAAAGATTCTGAAAAAGATTTTATATAACATTAAAATATTTATAGATGTAAAGATATAAAAAATATACAATTTTTTAAAAATATGTTTTAATTGAATTATAAAATAATAAATTTTTTGGGAAGTATATATTACAGATTTTTGTTTATGTACATGTTTTTCTATATTATGTTGAGCTTAATTAGTAGTTTTAATATCATAATAATTATTTGAAAAAGTTTAGTGTATTCACACATGTATTTTAAAAAATATCTTAAGAGCTTCTTTTAAATTTACTTTTAAATCTATATTTTATTAGATGATCTGTTCAAGTTAATTAAATATAAATATGGTTTTAGATCAAATTAAAGTACATTTATACATAATTAGCCTTCATTTTTAATATGTGAAGTTTATGTCTAGTTGATATTATATTTTATTATTGTTCAGTATACTTGCGCAGTATTGCTTCCACTAAGAAACCACCAGCGCTTCGTTCCTCACCGAGGCGTGAAGCGTTGAAGATTCACGCGACAGGCAAGAAATCGACCCCTTCACAGCGAAACGTCAGGAAAGACACATGCCAACTAGTGAAGTTCGGCTATCGTCGAGTCCTGAAAGCTGGTTGACTCGAAGACCGGTTGATCAGGGCGAACGTGGTGAGCTGGTGATTTGGTCGAAGCGCTTCACGCTTAAACGCCTCTCTCGCCTCGGTGGGAAACGAGTTTTAAGTACTTTGCGCGGATAATGGATTTCCTATTGTTGAAGGTTTCTCCAGAAAAATTATTTTGACTGTTACTATCAAATTAATAAACGCCCCAAAGAACCGTAATTAAGGCTGCTTGTAGACTCTATCCGCCTCTTTAAAACCATTTAAGGTACTTATCTTACAAATGTGTTGTGTACCATATGTACCTCATCGTAGACAAAAGAACTGTTTGACGATGTTTATGGATTTGAAAAGTCCTTCAGCATTTAACTAAGCTAGTTTTTTATCATTACATTTAAAGCAATTAAGCTGTCAAATCCAAAATATCAATCACTCGTCTTAAGTCCATGTTTGTGAAAATTGCAACACCATGAAGGACTTACGCGAGTGAGCTGAAATTTTCAGGAAATGCAAATTAGCGCATGATATGCAAATGATTAGAATTTCAAATCCGTAGCGCATGCGTATGCCGAGCAGCGCCCTCTGAACGGCGGATGGATCCGAATAAAATAGACGGCTGTAGCGAGGCGTGTATGGTTATCGGTGGTTATCTGCTAGTGGTAAACGTTAGCTCAATCGTTACTTATGCCTCTTCGACGAAAGAGAGCGAGATTTGAACAACTTACAGAGTTTGAACGGGGAGAATCATCGGCCTTCGTGGAAGCTGGATTGTCTTATCGTGCAGTAGCCGCTCGTGTGCAGCGTAACAGCAGCACAGTGATGCGTCTTTTGGAAGCAGTGGACGGACGAGTGTCGGACAACTCGGAAATCCGGGAGTGGACCCCGAAATGTGACGTCAGCTCGCGATGATAGACACCTGGTCCGCATGGCGCTGACGGACCGTACAGCTTCCTCTAGACAATTGGCAGCACAGTGGTCAATAGCTACAGGTGTTTCATTGTGTGCTTCATCAATTCGTGTAGACGTCTGCTGCAGCGTGGACTGCGCGCAAGGACTCCTTTATACAGGATCCCTCTCACGCTAAAACCATCGCCGCCTGCGGCTACAATGGGCCGCTCAGCATAGAGACTGGCGTGCTGATTGGCAGCATGTCGTGTTTTCTGACGAATCCGGCTTTAATTTGTGGTACCATGATGGCCGCATTCGTGTCAGACGCTATGCCGGTGAACGCCACCTTCCGGAGTGCATTATCGAACGCCACAGTGGACGAACACCTGGAGTTATGGTCTGGGGGTGCCCTATAGCATATCATGGACTGATCTCAATTGCATAAGAATTGTGGGCAATCTGAACAGCAACCGGTACATCAGTGAAGTTCTACAGCCCCAAGCTGTTCCCTTCCTTCAAAGCTTTGCCAGGCGCTGTATTTCAACAGGACAATGCCCGCCCTCATATCGCTAGGGACTGTTCAATCCTTCTTTGCAACGCGGCAGGTACAGCTTCTTCCTTGGCCTGCGTATTCCCCCGGATATGTCGCCGATTGAACATGTGTGGGATTTCGTTGGTCGGCGTCTCGCTCGTGATCCTCGTCCTGTTGTTTCTGCAGACGAACTTTGGGTGCGCATACAAACAATATGGAATGCTCTTCCTCAGGCAGACATTCAAAATTTGTTTGACTCCATGCCACGTCGTGTAGCAGCACTTATTGCGGCGCGTGGTGGCTACACAAAAATACTGATTCCGATCTCTCTGTTATTGTTTGTTTGCTTTGAACATTTAATCATTTATTTGTACCACTACCACTCAACTGTGTATTAAATTTCATTCAATTATGACTATTCATTCATGCAAGCTGCAATTTTCACAAACATGAGTTTAAATAAACAACAATGCTATCAAATTCGATGAAATATTCGAAATATGATCAATATTAATCATTTATTTTTTTCTAAAACCCATGCTGGCTTTTGCAATGCCATAGGCAATTAAATCAAAGGTTATTTTTTACCAAATTACGGTGTTATTAAAGTATTGATGCCATAATACATTTTTATGTGTGTTTTTATTTGCATCATAATTAAACATTGTAGTGGACAATTTTTGCTTAATAAAAAGTATTCGTTGATTGCTATTTTCACTATTGGTATACCATCAATTATGGTCCTTCTGCCATGAACTTCACGTAACTTCGAATGACGCTATAGAAGTTCAACACTTGCTCTTCTCAGAGCAGAATTACAATGACTTTACGAATCAAAGTCGGAATAGCCTTCCATTGGTCCCAAAAGAAGGTGGTTTGTCGCTCTACTGTCATCGTATGCACACTTTAAGCTAATTAGGACCGGGACCTTTCAGTGTAACGTGAATTCCGAATCACTTACAAATATACATGCCATCGTCAGAATTTCAGCCCTGAAGCCTGTAATACCAAAGGTCAGAGCTCCAGCCAAGTGAGCCATCATGTCAAACAAGAAGTATGAGAAAAACGTGCGAATATTTCATATGCCATTTTGCCATGTTTTTATAAGTTTAGTGGACAAATTTTTCCCTATATTGTTTTTAAAAACTGCAAAGGTCATCTAGATTTTAGTTACAATGAAGTAATATGATATGGTAGATTTGGTATTATATCCATGCTTAGTATAGTATCCATATGTTGTATGGGTATTAGTGCAAGTTCTAAAAGTTATATTTTCTTGTTTAGAGGTTATATATATATATATATATATATATATATATATGGGACCTACAGTTAGACTACCAATAGAGATTCACCAGTATTAGAATGTCTACTATTAGTACTATCTCATAGTTTAATCCAAGTATTGCATTTCCTAATAGTTACTATAACTAATAGTTTATTATTAGTTTACCACCAAGTCTGCAGTCACGCATTTCGACATTTATGTATATAGTTATAATGAAGTAATATGATATGTCACATTTGGTACAATATATATGTTTAATATAGTAGCAACCGTGTTTAGTATATATATATAAATATACCACTTACCTGATTGAAGAGAAAAAGGCAGAGCAATCGGGCCCAGGAGACTGATGAGGTCGGTCATCCGCATTCCGATGGAGCGCACCACGAGGGGTAGTAGCTCACTCGTCCACAGGGGCAGAACCACAGATGAGGAAGATATGCTAAGTTTCGCCACCACGAACATGGATAAGCGGGATGTGCTTCCTGCAGAAACACATTTTTGAATAATTCATAAATCACGCATTTCGACATTAAAAACAAAAGAAATATGACTCGAACTGTTTTAAATTTACATAGCTGTAAATGAATAGTGAGAAATACCAGTAATTTGTAGAATATTTTCCATTATATAAGATAATTATTCCTTTGTAGGATTTATCTGGTAAAATATTTTTAAAAAACTTTTAGAAAGCATACAATGAAATAAGAATGAACATTGTTATTTTTTCATGTTAAAGGTTGTCTAAAATACATTTTAATTGATTTTGTAAAATGACCAGAATTAATTTTTGCTAAAATTGCTTTTCTATCTGAAATCATTGATAACTGCAAAACATTTCATATGTTGAAATTGATTTAAGTATTTAAAATTCCATCCTTTACTCAACAGGGTTAACATTGAAACACAACAATTCAAGTAAATTGTGTTCTTTAAATTCCTATGGATATATTTCAATGCTTATATATGCTTCTGATATGTTTTGTGTGGTGGAGCACAGAGTTGCCGTAACTTTAAATCGTTAACCCTATTTCAGCTGTTTGTCAAACATATCCTTTATCACATGTGTATGGAAAAACGGCTTAGAATTTTTTTTAACAAGTTATATCTAAATACATAATTTAATCGAAAAGTTCTTATGTCATCTCGAAATAACCTCTTAACAACTCTTGCCAAATGAAAATAAAAAGTTACCTAAATAAACTTTTCTGACATTTATCAGTACTATAAGCTTTTTTAATAGCGTGACCTTGAATCTTTTAATTAAGATTCAAATAAAAACTTTATACATGACTTCATTTTACGTTGTATTAGTGTATTGATAACAAATTCAATTCATTCCTGTTAATGCCACTTATTGAAGAAAAAGTCAAAGACTTTAGAGAAAATCGAAAAGTGATTTGATTAACTCATGCCTTTATAATTCAACTAGATTTTATTATAATAGAAAGGCTTTTAGAATGTGAAAATTTGTATTTTACCATAAAACTTCTATAAACCTGCGGATGTTTTGGATCATATAAAAGTTTAACATTGCTAAAACATCATATAAAAGTTTGCACACTATTGATACAGGATGATCTACTGCACTTGGTTTAGGATTCTAAATCTAGGAGATACGCAACAACCCAACAACACATTTATTTTCTTTGTAACTTGTAAATTCGATCATTATGATATTTGTTCTACAATATATTAAGAAGATTTTCTCTTACCTGCCTGTATAGTGGCAATGGATAGAGTGTGAGGGCGCCTCCTAGTGCTGAACTGAGGCAAAAGGAGCATCGTCGCCCACACCATCCGATCACCACAATCACCACCGCAGCCGCGGCCACCTCGGCACCCGCAGACACGAAGAAGTTGAGGTACAAATCACCTTCCAGCTCGAACGAGTACAGACTTAGACCCACACTGGCAGTGGTGGAAGTGAACCTAAGGAAAAACACGTATTTTTTTTTAATCTTCAAATCCATATATGCATTTCAAATATTAGTTTTATCGTTTTCCACTTATTGTGTACCACGAACAACCACCAACGTGATAAAGATAGGCCATTGCATTCTAGGAGGAATTTCACCAGTAGTTGAATGTGTGCTGCAAAGCATTAACAATGAAAGTCTCGGTGTGCACATATCAGCTTTGTAGATTAAGTCGATGCCCCACACCTCCCAGCTTAATACTTTGGTGTGAATGCGGCTTTAAAAGTAACTGAACCTCGATTCATTTTCTATTATATATATTACGTGTGAAACAGTATCCTATATTTTATCCTAAACGGATACAGCACCATGATCAATAGCGAATTTAATTTGTCAACTCAGTCAGATGCATTAAATGTTCGATAAACAAAACCGAACTTAAAGTTTTCCGTATGTCAGGATTACACAATTTATCTGTAAATCCCCCTAAACTCGATATGAACGGATGGAAGATGCAAATTGTCCCAACCAGAATGCCCCAAACCAGAATGTATTGTGATTATTCTGGGTAACATTGAATATGCTACATATCTACTTTTCCGTTGGTAAAGACTCGTTAATTTGTTCAAAATTTGAAAGCGACAAAATATATTTTAAAACTCTGATTGGATATTTATAACGGCTATTGTAATAATTGTATTCAATATTAATTTTTATGCATGAAATTATACAAAAGTGTTCAAAAGTATCTTTATAATTTAAAAAAAAAAAATATTATTTATTGTAAATGAAAAAGCATATAAGTGAAAATTATTACAAAATGAAACGTATATATTTTTCTTGCTTCATTTAATTTTAATTAAATTTAAATTAATGCATCTTTATTTGGGAACCATCAATTGCATGAATCACAGCAAGAGTATACTCGATTTCTAGCCATGTTCAATGTAGTACAAACCTCATCAATGCAGACGATGTCATCGATGATCTGCTTTTACAATTGTCATGACATGTATGTTTGTTCAATACGCGATAATTTTAATATCACCCCATAGTACGAGTATTCATGAACCCCATTGAAGTACAGAGAAGTGATATCTGGTGTAAGAGATGTCCATAATGGCATTGCCACGATTATTATGAGTGGGATTCAATGAACAGGGTAAAAAATCGAGAATCATATTGATAAGTTTCATGCAATTAATGGTGACCATTTAATAGATGTATTAAATTAAGATGAGATTAATTTAAAATAAACGAGGGTAAAAGAATCTTACATATATAAACCTCTTTTGTAATAATTTTCAGTTAACTTACTTTTCATTTTCTGTTTTTAATAATTTTTTTGAAGTTGAAAAAGAAATTTTACAGACATACAATATTACAAAATGAAACATATACATTCTTCTTGCTTCATTTGATTTCAATTCAATTTAATTTATTATATATTTTTATGGGCACCATAAATTGCATGAATCATATTAAAATGGGTCTCGATTTCTTGCTATGTCACCTTAGCAAAAACCTCAATGTAGGTAATGCCATCAGTGATCTGCTTTTAGATTAGTCATGCCATGTATGTTTGTTCAATACACGATATCTATTATAACCTCATAGAAGAAATACAGAAGAATGATATCTAGTGTACGAGTTATCCATGATGGCATTGTCACCATTTATAAGAGTATGATACAATGAACAGGGCAAGAAATTGAGAACCATATTGATGAGCAACATGCAACATATGGTGCCCATGTACAGATGTATTAAATTAAGATGAGATTAATTTAATTTTAAACAAGGGAAAATCATATATGTACATAAACCTCATTTTGTAATAATTTTCAGTTATCCGACTTGTCATTTCTCTTTTTAATAAATTTTGGAATTTGTAAAGGATATTTTATAGACATCCAATATTACTAAATGAAAAATATATATCATAAATTATACTTTAGAATAAATTATTTGAACTGGTCTACTATAATATAACGTCATAACAAGCATCTTTCGCAAGCTCAATATTCAGATGACAAACAGGTAATCCCAGATGACAACTTAAAGTACCTAACCAATTACCGATTACGTCAAATTTCTTGCACCATTTCCATAAATCCTATCTGGATTGAAGGTAACAACACGTCCCAAATCATCGAGTGTGTCAGAACTTGTGGCAGTAACTTGCTCTTTCGAATTCACTGGAAATCCATAGACGGCTTAAATTAAGCCCGTTGCTTCCAACTTGTCGTAAATCGCCAGTACCTTGAGATTAGATCTTCCCTGACTAATTAGGAGCTTGGCGTTGGGGAAACATTAACGCCAGTGTTGGCGCGTTAATTTGGAATCCTCCCGCACTTGAGGTACAACTGCTGCCCGCCTGCCTTCGTTATCGACGAAATTCGAGCTTCGTTGATTTTATAATGTGAAAATAATTCGCCAAATTAAGTCGACCGTTCAAAATATTGGTGCGAAACGCGAATTGTTAGATGCATGTTTGAGATCTGGAATGGATAAATGGAAGTAAAGGTGCGCGATATGTGAACTTGTTAAATGATTTCGGTGTGCTATGAAAGTATTGCATACATTTTAATATTTTGTGAATTTTCTATTGAAAATATGTAAAAATAATGTTCTTTGAATTATTTTAAAATCATAATAATATGCAACAGTTGTGATGAGTTAGATTAGTTTCAGTTGTTAGCATGGCGAACTTGTTAAAATATTTCCTCCGTGAAAAATAATTTATTTTTACATAGAATAATACCTATAATTTACATATGTCATGTTTTTAAAATTTATACGTTATTAATAAGTTTCACTTGGGACTAAACGGACTCATAATGCCGACATGTGCTATCGCCAGGCAGTATAGGTCCTGCTGGTATAATACCAAAATCTAGAACATAATAAAAATGCTAGTTTCAATTGTAGATGGGTGTACTGTTGAATAGGTTGTCAGAGAATCTCATATTCTAACTCGTATTAATTCAACCGGATTATCTGATGTTACAGGTTTTACTTCAATACAAAGATATGATGCTGTGATTTCTGAATACTGTTTGCATTATCACTTCTACCCCTTCCTTCTTAGGAGATTTGCATAGTTGGCTCATCTAAGCGTCCCCTGTGTCACACTGGGTTATAATACAGGTGGGTATGAAATAATTGTTTGTATTTTTAATATTTTGTGAGTTCTAAATTGTAAATATATAAAAAAAAATGTTCTTTGACCGTTTTAAAATCATAATTATATGCAACAGCTGTGATGAGTTAGATTAGTTTCAATTGTTAGCATGACGAACTTGCTAAGAATTTTTCCTACATGAAAATAATTTGCATTTTTACATGGAATAATATTCATAATTTACCAAAAACGTGATCTCATATCGGTTTTTAAAATTTATACATTAATAATAAGTCTCATTTGGAACCAAACAGTTTCATACTAATAACATATGCAAACGTCGCGCATTATAGATCCTGTTTGATATAATTCCAATAATCTAGAACTGAATAACGACTTTTACCGATGTATTACTGTAGACTAGGCGGGTAAGAGAATCTCATATGAATCTCATATCAATCAGAATTATCTGATGGTACAAATTTTTTTTCAATGCAAAAACTTGATGCTATATTTTCTGAATGTTGTTTGCATGGTCATTCCTATTCCTTAATTTTTTATGAGATTTGTATAGTAGGCTCATGTGCAAAATATCTATATAATACTGAGTTATAATGCCTCATTTAGGTTACTCGATTGATATAGAAAAAACACTCAAGTTAAAGACAAAGAAAACACAAATGGGAATTATTTATGCTATCAAAATAAATTAAAATAATGTTTATCCATCAAAATAACAAATGAGAAAAAAATAGAAAAAAAAAAAACACTTTTATTAAGACCTACATTGAAGAAGTATTGGAAATAGAAACATATAAATTTTTATACAAAGGGAAATATTGTATATATATATATATATATATATATGTGTGTGTGTGTGTGTACTGTAAAATGATAATAATTGTAGAACATCTTAAGCAAATCAGATTTTAATAATGTGTGTTAAATCTAGTATATATCATAAAAGTAAAAGTCTTCGTATGTGTAGAATATGTCTCAGAAGTAAAAATTAAATATTGTTTTTCTGATTAATTTTCTTTTCATAACAACTATGTAATGCATGAAAATCAATTAAAGTGGTTTAAGGAACATTATTGGCATTTCACATATTAAAATAGTATGTGAATTATTATGAAAAATACATCTATTTTTTTCTGTTTTCAAATATAGGAATTATTACAATTTGGAAAAGATAAATTACAATATGTCTCTATATTACGTTGATTAGCAGTTTAATAGAAATTTCTAATAAATATGCAATTAATAACCATCAACAAAAAAGTTTTTAAATGTTCATCAAGTAAACTAAATCAATTTTATTTGATCATTATATTTGCAAAGAACGTGATGATTATTTGAGATTTTTGAGAATGTGAATGTATTATGAATAATAATTTCATCATAAATCGCGACGCTAAACTTACTTTTATTCAATTGCTATTCAAATGAATAAAAGGTAAATAAATTTATCTAACAATGGATTAGCATATAAATTAGTAATATTAATTAATGTTATGACTATTTGCAAAACTAATTTTGTTACCATAAATATGAAACCTAAAATTCAAAGAGACGAAACTCTCTCTTAAGCCCCTTTATTTAAACACTCATTATTTACAAATGTTTCAGACCCATAGGAAAACATTTTCTCATTAGGAGAGACCCAAATTAGTATAGCATTCTAATTCATCAATATCAGATGGAAATTTTGGGAGCAATTAAAAGACAATTTCTTCACTATTCCGTATATATCTCTGTGAGAAAAGGGCTCTTTGTTCGCAATTAATGAGATATTGAGCATTATACCGTCTCCCTATCAGTTTAGTTGCGTGACGGAGAGTAGAAAATCGATGAAAATTACGTTTGAGCTGCCTGTTAAGCAGTTCGTTAGCTGAACCAGTGGAAGTGATTACTTTTGTGTAAGTACTTTGGTGATCGCTGTCTTCCTCCTCACTGAAGTCACGAATAGAAAAAAAAAGAAAAACTTGACTGTATCTGTAACTTTTCTTTTGAAATGGAAATTACTGACATTTTTGTTGTCTTCTTCTTGTTAGAATGTTTCGAAGAAGACGTTAAGTGGCATGGACACTAGCCAATCTGATAAGAGCATTGTTTTGTTATCTAAGGGAAGATTTTTATTGCTTCTTGGTTAAATGAAATTAGAACATGGCAATATACGTTGCAGTGTACGAGTATACTTAAATGTGTATCTTGAAACTTAGAATCCTACAAAAAATAATTGTATTTTATCTGAACCGAGGTAAAAGAAATGTAATCTCAAAATAGATTATATTACACTTGGCACGATAACTTTGGTTTCTTAACATTATTGTACAATTAACATCAAAATCATTGATAATAAAAAATCATTTAACAGAACCTTCCGAAGAGAATACGGTAGTGGATGCAAGTTTGCAAGACATCTTGTCCTATTAAAGACATGAATAAAAAAAAAAAGTTGATGTTACTGAAATTGTAACTTTTGTAACAATTATGCAATGCATGTAAGTGAATTAAAAAGTAGAGAATTTAAGGTAGTTGGACATTTCATACTTTAAAATAGTTTATGAAACATTAAGAATAATACATTTATTTTTTCTGTTGTTAAATTTAATAATTATTACAATTTGGGAAACATACATTAAAATATGTTTCTGTATTACACTGATTAGCTGTTTGAGAGAAATTTCTAATTAATATGTCATTAATAATCATAAATCAGTATTTTTTTTTTTATTTTATCATCAATCAAATTAAGTAAGCAAAAATCTTTTTATAAAATATAATATTAGATCAATATATTTGCATAGAATGTGATGATTATTTGAAATTTTTAAAAATGTGAATGTGTTATGAATAATAATTTCAACATAATTCACGACGTAATGCTTATTTTTTATTCAATTGCTTTTGAAATGAATGCTAAAGAAAGCTAATTACATATATGCACTAAATAATGTCCAACAACAATGGATTAGCATATAAATAAGTAATATTAATTAATGTGATGACCATTTGCAATACTAATTTTGTTATCAGAAATATAAAACATAAAATTCAAACAGATGACTCTCTCTTTTAAGCCCCTTTATTTAAACACTCATTATTTACAAATGTTTCAGAACCCAAACGAAAACATTTTCTCATTATGAGAGACCCAAATTAGCATAGCATTCTAATTCATCAATATCAGATGGAAATTTTGGGAGCAATTAAAAGACAATTTCTTCCCTTTTCTGTATATCTCTCTGTGAAAGGGGCTCTTTGTTCGCAATTAATGAGATATTGAGCATTATACCGTCTCCCTATCAGTTTAGTTGCGTGACGGAGAGTAGAAAATCGATGAAAATTACGTTTGAGCTGCCTGTTAAGCAGTTCGTTAGCTGAACCAGTGGAAGTGATTACTTCTGTGTAAGTACTTTGGTGATCGCTGTCTCCCTCTTCACTGAAGTCACGAATAAAGAAAAAAAAGAAAAAAAACTTAACTGTATCTGCAACTTTTCTTTTGAAATGGAAGCGCCTAACATTTTTTGTTGTCTTCTTCTACTTCTTCTTGTTAGAATGTTTCGAAGAAGACGTTAAGTGGCATGGACACTGGCCAATCTGATAAGAGCATTGTTTTGTTATCAAAGGGAAGACTTTTATTGGTTCTTTGGTTAAATGAAATTAGAACATTGGAATAAACGTTGCAGTGTCCGAATATACTTAAATGTGTATCTGGAAACACAGAAATATTATGAATAAGACATCTATTTTCTTTTTCTGGTTTTAAATATAGGAATTAATACAATTTGGGAAACATACATCACATTATGTCACTATATTACGTTGATTAGCTGTAACAATTTTGATAAAAATTTCTAATTAATATGCAATTAATAAGCATAAAAACAAAAAACGTTTTTCTTAAATGTTCATCAATTAAATTAAGTAAACTAAACCATTATTCATAAAATATATTATTGAATCATTATGTTTTCAAAGAATGTGATGATCATTTGAAATTTTTTAAAAATGTGAATGTATTATGAATAATAATGACATAATAAATCACGACGTTCAACTGACTTTTATTCAATTGCTTTTGAAATCAATGCTAAAAGGTAATTACATTTATCTAACAATGGATTAGCATATAAATTAGTTATATTAATTAATGTTATGTCTATTTGAAATACTAATTTCGTTATTATAAATATAATACACAAAATTCAAACAGTGACTCTGCCTCTTTTAAGCCCCTTTTATTTAAACACTCATTATTTACAAATATTTCAGAACCCATATGAAAACATTTTCTCATTATGAGAGACCCAAATTAGCATAGCATTCTAATTCATCAATATCAGATGGAAATTTTGTGAGCAATTAAAAGACAATTTCTTCCCTTTTCTGTATATATCTCTGTGAAAGGGGCTCTTTGTTCGTAATGAGATATTGAGCATTATACCGTCTCCCTATCAGTTTAGTTGCGTGACGGAGAGTAGAAAATCGATGAAAATTACGTTTGAGCTGCCTGTTAAGCAGTTCGTTAGCTGAACCAGTGGAAGTGATTACTTCTGTGTAAGTACTTTGGTGATCGCTGTCTCCTCTTCACTGAAGTCACGAATAAAAAAAAAAAAAAAAAAAACTTAACTGTATCTGTAACTTTTCTTTTGAAATGGAAACGACTAAAATTTTTTGTTGTATATTTCTTCTTCTTGTTAGAATGTTTCGAAGAAGACGTTAAGTGGCATGGACACCGGCCAATCTGATAAGAGCATTGTTTTGTTATCAAAGGGAAGACTTTTTATTGGTTCTTTGGTTAAATGAAATTAGAACATTGAGAATAACATTGCAGCGTACGAATATGGTTAAATGTGTATCCTGAAACTTAGAATCTGAATAAGACATCTAATTGGCTTTTTCTGGTTTTAAAAAGGTAAAAGAAATACAATCTGAAAAAATCGATTATTTTATACTTGACATGAGAACTTTGGTTTCTTAACATTATAGCAGAAATTAAACATCAAAATCGTTGATAATAAAAATCATCATTTAAATTAAGCAAACTAAATGGTTTTTCATAAAATATATAATATAAGATCATTATATTTTGAAAGAATGTGATGATTATATGAAATTTTTCAAAATGTGAATGTATTTGAATAATCATTTCATCATAATTCACGACATGATAATTATTTTTATTCAATTGCTTTTGAAATGAATAAAAGTTAATTACATTAAATAATCTAACAATGGATTAGCATATAAATTAGTTATATTAATTAATGTTATGTCTTTGAAATACTAATTTTGTTACCATAAACAAAACATAAAATTCAAACAGACAGCACTCTATCTTTAAAGCCCCTTTATTTAAACCCTCATTATTTACAAATATTTCAGACCCATACGAAAACATTTTCTCATTATGAGAGAACCCAAATTAGCATAGCATTTTTAATTCATCAATATCAGATGGAAATTTTGGGTGCAATTAAAAGACAATTTCTTCCCTTTTCTGTATATATCTCTGGGAAAGGGCTCTTTGTTCGCAATTAATGAGATATTGAGCATTCTACCGTCTCCCTATCAGTTTAGTTGCGTGACGGAGAGTAGAAAATCGATGAAAATTACGTTTGAGCTGCCTGTTCAAGCAGTTCGTTAGCTGAACCAGTGGAAGTGATTACTTCTGTGTAAGTACTTTGGTGATAGCTGTCTCCTCTCCACTGAAGTCACGAATAGAAAAAAAAAAACTTAACTGTATCTGTAACTTTTCTTTTGAAATGGAAACGACTAAAATTTTTTTTTGTTGTCTATTTCTTCTTCTTGTTAGAATGTTTCGAAGAAGACGTTAAGTGGCATGGACACTGGCCAATCTGATAAGAGCATTGTTTTGTTATCAAAGGGAAGATTTTTATTGGTTCTTTGGTTAAATGAAATTAGAACATGGGAGTATACGTCGCAGTACGAATATGGTTAAATGTGTATCTCGAAACTCAGAAATATTATGAATAAGACATCAATTTTTTTATGTAAGAAAATTTAAAATTATTACAATTTGGAAAATAGATTATTTTATGTTACGTTGATCAGTTGAGAACTTTGAAATTTCTAATTATATGCAGAAATCAAAATCAAAATTTTTTAAAAAATTTTCATTTAAATTAATCAAACTAAATGGTATTTCATAAAATATAATATAAGATCATTATATTTTCAAAAATGTGTTGATTATTTGAAATTTTCCAAAATGTGAATGTTTTTGAATAATATTTCATCATAATTTATGACATGATAATTATTTTTATTCAATTGCTTTTGAAATGAATAAAAGTTGATTACATTTTTGCACCTAACAACAATGGATTAGCATATAAATAAGTAATATTAATTAATGTTATGTCTATTTAAAATACTAATTTTGTTACCATAAATACAAAACATAAAATTCAAACAGATGACTCTCTATTTTAAGGCCCTTTATTAAAACACTCATTATTTACAAATATTTCAGACCCATACAAAAACATTTTCTCATTATGAGAGACCCAAATTAGCATAGCATACTAATTCATCAATATCAGATGGAAATTTCGGGAGCAATTAAATTTACAATTTCTTCCCCTTTTCTGTATATCTATCTGTGAAAAGGGCTCTTTGTTCACAATTAATGATATATTGAGCATTTTTACCGTCTCCCTATCAGTTTAGTTGCGTGACGGAGAGTAGAAAATCGATGAAAATTACGTTTTCAGCTGCCTGTTAAGCAGTTCGTTACTGAACCAGTGGAAGTGATTACTTCTGTGTAAGTACTTTGTTGATCGCTGTCTCCCCCTCTCCACTGAAGTCACGAATAGAAGAGAGAAAAACGTAACTGTATCTGTAACTTTTCTTTTGAAATGGAAACGACAAACTTTTTGTTGTCTGCTTCTACTTCTTCTTGTTAGAATGTTTCGAAGAAGACGTTAAGTGGCATGGACACTGGCCAATCTGATAAGAGCATTGTTTTGTTATCAAAGGGAATACTTTTATTGCTCATTGGTTAAATTAAATTAGAACATGGAAATATACGGTACAGTGTACGAGTATACTTAAATATGTATCTTGAAGCTCAGACTCCCTACTAAAAATAATTGCGTTATATGTTAACAGAGGTAAAAGAAATGCAATCTCAAAATAGATTAAATTGCACTTGACATGAGAATTTTGGTTTCTTAACATTATTGTACACTTAGCATCAAAATCATTGATAATAAAATCATTTAACTGAAGCATCCGAAAAGAATACGGAAGTGAATGCAGATATCTTGCTCTATTAAAGACATGAATAAAAAACACAATTTGCTGTTACTGAAATTGTAACTTTTTTGATGGACATATTAATTTTTATTACCCCCTTTTTCTTGTAGATTGTTTCGAAATAAAATTTAAATGGTATGGGCACATCATCTAATGATAAGTTCAATGATTTTCAAAATTTTTGTATTTTATGGTTTGTGATGTATATATAAACCTCATAAAGAAGCATCTTTCAAGCAGGCAAATAAATAACTATTGGCTTTAATCCATGAGTGATGCTATTAAGGAATAAAATTTAATTATGCAATCCGAAAACACTTTGGTAAGAATTTTTTGATACTTTGAAATTAACAAGAACAGCAAGGATCCAACATGTATACTCACAACAACCTAAACCTTGAACTCAAAGTTAATAGATCTTTATTTCAAGGACGTGTTGACCGTTACATTAGACTTTGGTTTTGATTTTTTTCCTGTTTCCCCACCTCCGTTTGACCTTGGAGATAGGAGAAAAGGGAATGTAGAATGAAGAGTTCCAGACATTACGAAGGTTACAAGGACCACTTAAACAAACTGGCTTTTAAGAAGATTTTGTAAATATATTTATATAATTTCGTTTTGTGTGTTATGTGCTAGCAATACATAGCGTAATTATTTTAAGAAATAATTTAGTTTCTATAAATGAAGACCACACGCATATCTATCCGACCCTAACTTCTATTATACCCTTTAAGAGAGCTTACAATAAAAATAAATATTTCCTATCATTATAGATATGTTAATATAATGCTTTTAAATTAAAATAAATTATTTATTTTAATCTATACTCTAAAGCTAATAAAGAGCAGCAATCAAAAACTAAATGCGTTAATATGAAATTATTTGAATGGGTGACAATAAATAGATGTAGCATATGATTAAACAGTCGAAATGATAAAAATGTTTGAAGAAATGAATGAGAAATGAATTTAGAAGATACAGTTACAAATATTATACCAGTTAATGTAGAATTATCAGAACTTTGGCTCATATGTAAATTATTAGAATGTTTGGCATAGATTCATAGAGTTGGTAAATGTCGCAATGTGAGATTTCTCGTAAAAACCGTATCTATTTATCGAGTAAGATCCGCAAGATAGAAATATTGATGTCCACTCATAAAAATAGTTAAATGGTGGCATCGTTTCGACCCAAATTGGAACGATTCTTGATTCGATCACTTTGCTCGAATAATTCTTATAATCGACTAACTTACTCGAATAATCTCCATATTCAAATACATTGCTCAAGAGACACTTCGACTCGGCTCCCATGATCCTTTTAACTTCTTTTTTCCATCGTGTGTCGTATTGTTAAGTACACACATATTCATCTTTAAACCTCAACGAGAAGCATTTGTGCAGCTAATATGAGTTCACGAACTCAAAAAAATTGCATAATTAATATTGCCAGATTTGGATTTATTTTTTATAAACTATCTGGAGGATGTAAAGCTCAGATTAACAATCATATGATCCCAGAAATTAATTATTTGCATGTTGTATCGTAATGTATTTGCATACTGAATTTCTTTGAAATTGCATAAATACTTTTTCAATGCGCAATGTTTTTATGCTTTAGAATATAGCATATGTTTAGGTTTTTCCAATTTCATCAAAACACATATAAAATAAACAATAATTTAAGGATTTCCAATCTTATGATATGTTTAAAAGTTTTAAACTGTTATGAAATGTTTTTCCTTCATTATACGAGTAAAATAAATCTTTAATTACTCACCCGTGGAACATATATATATATATATATATATATATATATAATCTAAATGAAATATATATTGTCTTGGAAAAGAATATATTTTGTGCTTACTAAAAGTCAGTTGGGAAATATTATAACTTTTTATTTGCAATATTTAAATATAAATGTTCTATCATATAATTATATATATATTACATCCTTTATGTCTTCATAACTTTGGAATGGAATAAAAATACTTAGAAGTGTTTTTCAAGTGTCTCTTTTTGTTCCGAGAAACAAAAATGTATGGAAATCCAATTTCCAAGTACGTGTCTTTATTCACTCAAAAGATATAACGTTTTCCTTCATAAGAAACATTTTTAAGCCAATACAAAGTTTACTTCTGGATCGTACAAGACATCACCTTTTATCTTCAAACTCGAATATTTCCCTTTTCCGTTACCAATTTTATTTTCCCACCAATCCATTCCCAAGAATCAAACTTTTCACTGCCACAGAGCACAGAAAGTTTATGCCACAGAAATAAAACTGTCTTCCATGAATTTTCCTGGAAAAGTGATTGCCATGTAAGAGAAAGATAATTGTACCAGCATTCCCTGTATTCATATGTGATAAGTGATTTTCATAAGTTTTGCCTTTGGAAAGCGTACCTGTCAAAAAAATTGCTTCGAACTGAACTCGCAAAAAGCAACCATTCGAAATATTTGACAGAAATTGGAACAGATGGCTTTCCCGAATTCAATGAGGGTAAAAGCCAGGGCATGTCTTTGGTAAGTTATGTTCCTCAGTATTCTTTGAACAATGAGGTTGGACGGTAAAATCGAATTTCCTCTTCTTTCCCAAGTATAATCTATCACTGATATGGCCCAATGCTCATTAGCTATGAACATGGAATTTCTATTTATTTTTTTTTTTTTTAACTCTCCTTTCTGAAGAACAAAGAAAGGTAAAGCATTTGTCATTACACTCTGGGATTCCTTTTGTCATAAGAACGGAATGGCGTGCATTCGAAATTAAATTCGTTCTTTTCATGTCTGGCGAACCTCGGGTTTTCTAAAAATAATGAATAATGGAATGATAATATTATAATGGAAAACATGAGGATAGAAATAATAGAAGAAGATGAACATTATGTATTTAAATTCCGTAAGGAAAGAAAAAGTATTAGAGTCATTATTATTAAACATTGAAGAATTCTCCTCTCATTGTAACTTTTGAATTCGAATCAATACTGAATGCAAATCATTGAATTATAAGTCGGTTTAATGATTCGTTCACTGCATAGAAAGCATTGAAAGTGGGATTTACATCAAAGAGATGGAAGAATAATGAGAAGTTGGGATGCAATAATGATGGTCATCAATTTTGATCACGTGGAATCATTTTTGCATTCAGAAGTTGGACCTTTTTTCTTTTTTCATGCCGCACATAAACATTATTTTTTGTTCATTTTGTAGCTTATTAGAAGGAGAATGAATGAAATTCGTTTATAAATAAATAAAATTATTACAAAGTTGCAATTTGGTAAATAACAAAATTCGATTTATTAAAAAAACAAAAAAAAAAAAATCATTACAATGTAAACTTATTTATGTTGCAGTTAACCAAAATTCTTTTCTGTAATCATTCAGTAGTAATTTTATAAGATGATAAATATTGTTGTAAAAGATCTAACCATGTTTCATTTCATGTTTGTTTACACATGTCTAACTATATTTGCTTACACATAAAAATTAAACATAATAATTAAATTTTTGCTTATTTTAAAAATTAATAAGTGAAAAAGGGAAAGTAAATTTAAAGACAAATACTCATATGGATTAATGCATGATAAAAGTTGAACTGAATAATTAAAATTATACATAATTGAATATAATACATAAATATAATAGAAATTATACCATCTTATAAATAAAATAATTAAAAATTTAAATGAAAAATTCATGTGAATTAGTTCAATGCTTGTACAAATCAGTAATTAAGAATTATATCTCAATCAAATAGAATTAAAAATAATACCATTCTATAAACATAATTAAAAAATTTAAATTCAGTGCTATCATCACAAACAGCGTCTTTTATAGAAATAATTCATCTATTAATTTTATGCTCACAGTTTAAGTATATATATATATATATAGATTACAGATTAATTGTAAATTAAATATATATATAATAATATATATATATAGATATAGATAAAAATATATAATATGCAAGTAATTTTTCAATATCACAGTAATTTTCAATGTGAAACCCTTTATTTCAAAACTTTCCTTATTTATAAACAAATATTTATATTATAGTGATATATTTAAAACAATATTATAAATTAGTTTTACTGTTTTTAAATATGTTCGTTGGTTTGATTCTTTGTTTCACCATCTATTTTGTATTATGCTTTATTCCAATTGTGTAAGTAGTTGACGTGCACATGACAGCTGAAAAAAAAAAAAGAAATGTAAAAATGTTTAGAAATTAAATGTTTGAAAATTACTTGTTAGAAATGTTAATAACTTCTAAAAAGCTAATGGTATTTTCATTAAATTATAGTACTATTTTTATCATAATAGTAAACAAATATAGAAATACATTAATTTTATTTTTCCTTTTGGCACAAAGCCCTTTTTATCAACCAGCATGTGTTACTTTATTCGACTTTGTAACTGAAACACTTTTTGAAATATTAGACATATACAGAATATTACAAATATTAGTGTTTCTATTTTAGTATTTTTCCCATTAAAAAAGCCAGTAACCCTAGTGCAGCAAAATAATATAACTAAAATATTTTTCCGGCATTATTATTAATTTTCCTAAAAATATGAAATTTGTAAATAAATCTTTAATGCAAAAATATTGATTTTAATATTATATGGCCTCTAAATGACAAAATTAATTTTGAAATACACGTACTGATGAATATTTTCAAAAACACTATTATTTGTATTTGATTTCACTGATAAATTTCAAAATTTGTCTAACTTCCTTACTGGTATGAAAAAAAAAGTGTAGAGAATTTTGAAAATGTGTAGTGTAACTGTTCTTCCTCCTACTCACTGGAAAGACCTACTCCCCCTGTGGCTTTCAGGAAATGTAGTCAGTAGGCCATGAGATTCTCACCCGAGATGAAGTACTGCGCAACCTACACTAACGCTGAAAACGTTTAGTTTGTAATCTCTCGTTTCAAGAAGATATATTATTTTTAACTCAACCCTGCTTATTAATTGCCCTATAGACTCTCACACGGAGAGGAAGTATTTTTCAAGCATACTGCGCTTACCTGATCGGGTTTTCGACTTAGAAATTGAATTCTTCTACGAATCTATAATCTATTAAATGTGTTAAAAATTGTATCTTATTGTATGTGTGTTGTGTTTGCACATGTGTAAATAAACTGTGTTTTTTCTAACATGTGCCTCTATTATCTCAGCTCTTACCTCACCCAGTTGACCTGCACACTGGGTGAGGTTGACACTAGTTAAAATTTTAATAAATAAAATTATAAATTACAAATTATAAAACTGAAATCTGCTCGGCAAATTTCAACTTATCATGTGTGAAAATAATAAGTTGCATAAATCAACCCGGCCGTCGACTGGACATCTACTGCTTACTATGCTACATTGGATATCCGTCATCATCACCTTCCCAGGCAATTTGTGCGCCAAAATTCCATGGATTGGGCCCACACTCGATCCTTGTGTCGTCGTCTTCTGGTGGACCAGCCAGTACGATGACTTGTTTTTTTCAGGGGTCTTGAACATATAGAGGCAACTGATCAGTCATCACTTGCCTCTATATGTTCAAAATATCATACATGTTCTTACGCTGTGTGTTGAAAACACTGCATCAATTCTCGTCCGCGATCTCATTGTATATTGAGCAATGTTATTTCTCAAAGTCATGTAGTAAATCTCATCTATTATTTTGCAAAATTCTCGTCCTCGCTCGGTACCCATATCAGTATTGAAATCACCGGCCAATACTATTTTGTAAACACGATGTTTACTGTCCATGCTCTCGTCAATGGCGTCGGTAATGTCATCGTCGCTCGATCCTGGTTTAGCATTTCAACGCTTTCTACTAAGGGTTTAAGATGATGTTTGTTGTAAATGGACGCACCGCTCGGCCTTCGTCGTGAAAGATCGCTTACTAAATGATGGTGATCGAAACCATTTAATTCGAATAAGTCTCTTAATATCGTCCACGTTTCTGACAACAACAAGATATCACTGTTCATATTCGCATTGTTTACATTCGTTAAACAATGTTTACATTTGTCCATTGTTGTATTCATTATTCAATTGGCTTGCTGCATTTTTGGATTGAGCCACGAACCTCTAACCAGGACAGCATCAAGTTCACACATGATAATAATAATTATTTATAAAAATAATTAAAAAATATTATTTAAATTATAAAATTTTACTAAACGTATAGGTAAATTGAATTATAAGCTCACTTTTTTTTTCTGAGAAAAATTATTAAAAGTAATTTTTTATTTGATTTAAACTTGGTCCAAATTATATTTGTTTTAAATGAACTTTGAATTCGAATGTACTGAGTGAAATTTTGATTATCCGGTTAAAAATTCTTTTATCTTATCATCGACTTAAAATTTAAATAATTTTTTTCTTTTACTTCTATTATATCATATTTGATTAAGGATATTAATAATTCAGTTATCTTTCATAATTAAATCTGCAGTTAATTATTCCTAACTTTTTATTTAATTAATTGACATTAGTATGATAAATAATGTTTTAATCAAGAAGACTGTTAACTATCGTCCATTAATTAATTTTCCAGAAACGTTATGTAAAACTACTGATAAAGAACTTATTACGTGATTTTGAATTAGAGCTAAAATTATTTTTCCAACTCTGGATGGAGACTATATTGATTACATGTGGCGCCTATGGAATAAGGATTTATTGATTCCATATCTATTGGCAATCAAACTATCCCGTTTTACACCGGATGCTGGTATAAAATTTTATAACGTTAACGTAAAATAGAATATTTTTCCGATAATATAATCGGTAAACCTCAGGGAAGTTTTCAAAATGGCATGAATTATTCAATTATTTCAACAGTACTACTTTTAGTTTTTGGTTGGAATGAAAAAATTGGATGTAAAAGTAGAGTTTTAAATATTTGTCAAGTCAGTTAAAATACGTTTAAGTTATATTATATATTTTAATTATTATTCCCATTCATAAATGAATAATTGATAGCATTATAATTCATTGCTAATAAGATAAAAATCTATTATTAAAGATATTTAAAGTAAAAATTAAAATAATTAAAAATTAAGATAATTAAAGTATAAATTTATTTGCGATAGTGAATATTTTAGATTACTAGAGATGTATAGTACATAATTTAAAAGGATTATTAATTTTGCATTAAACGTGTAACTTCTAGGCTTTTTTATTAGACCTATAACAGCTTCCAGAAGAGGGCCGGGGTTACCTGGTTGTAATATGGGGTTAAAATAAAATGTGTTCATAAGTGCACAATTAAATCACAAGTACAATTCTCCCTAAAGTCACAGATCTGGAGTTCTGGAGTCATACATCGAATCTAATTGCATGGTCTGCGGCAAACTTTAATTATTACAAGTTGTAATACATAAAACCCCAAAGAGTTCACTTTGAAAAACAGGCGTTAACTCCAACCTATTCAGTCACTTCAGGGCAAAAAAGAAAAACAACACTTCTTGTCGACTCTTCTCATAACTCTCTCACTTCCCTAACCTCCTTTAAGACAATCCGTCAAGTCAGCTTCCTCACTTCTCATTAAGAGTAGACATTTCTCAGCGCTTGGTTATCGCCAATCAATATGGAACAACTCTTGGTATAGTTCATATTTCATCTGTAGTTGTTTCGACCTTTGAAGGTCGCACAAACATTCACTAATTTCCTGAGTTTCATTATACACGATACCGAATATCTGCTGTCAGATTTGGTGACATATTAGTACAAAACACTAATTGCATGTATATAACTACCCCACAATACTGCTTGTCTGCTGTCATATTTGAGTGATGGTTTAATATATACATTTCAAACAACATGGATTCCTCCTGGGAATGAAACGCCAAATCTTCTTCTCGTGAGAAAAAAAGTACCACAAATGATTTAATATTTATAATTATTATTCTAAATTCTTTTGGGAGCAAAACATCATAAACAAAAAATAAATCTCTGAATTATTTTAACATTTTTGCAAAACTGTAATGAAAATATTTACAGACGTAGTACTGCTATAAATAATTGTAGTTAAAATAATGTGTGCAAGAGGCATAATTCCTGTTCATTAAATTATATAAATGTTCAGTATTCTTTTGAGAACGCGAATGATGCCTAAACAATTTCTTCATTTTTAGGATTTTTTTTTTTTTTGAGAAACAAATTTTCTAATATTGAATGTAAAATAATCTACTTTGAAAGCAATGTTTTTTTTTTATTTTAGTGCATCAGTTAATTTATGTCGTAGGTCCTGATCTAATATAACTGTAGAGAGTTGGGTATAGGGTTGACAAGCTACTACTACCAAACATAAATCTCGTCTCGAAACCTGCCAGTAAATAGACGATATTGGGCTTCCATGTGGCTGTTGGCGATGAGGGTTAATTTATGTAACGATGGGAATTTTATGTGATAAAAATTTTTGTAAGATTATAATATGGAATAAAATTATTGTCTTTTACAGCAAAGTGAATATAAAAAGATTTAAAGTTATCAGAAATAATAACTACTTTTAAATAAGTAAAGAAATAAAAATGTAGGTTTATGAGCAAAGGTTACCTCTTTCACAATCCTGCTTATCAAAGCATAAAACAAGATTTGAAAGAGATTTCTCCTTTTATAAAATAAATTTTTATTTTTATTTAATTTATTAATATTTGTACTTATTTTATTTGACAATTGCTATAGAAATAAAATAAAGAAATAGAAAAGTAGGATAGTAAAGAGAAAAGATTATCTCTATCACAGTCCCGGTATATGAAAGCTTGAAAATGAGATTACTTACTTTTTTGCACATAAATTTATTTTTATTTAAGAATCTTATTACTGAAACATATTTCTTAGTAAAGTTTAAATTATGACTACCTAATTAACTCTTGACTTTATTGTTATTATATGTAATATTATAAAAAAAGTCTTCATACCAAATGAAAATGATGGCAGTGGTCTTCTTGCAGGTATTGGAACCACTGAATAAGTTCCAGACGCTGTAATGAGTCTGCGTCCCATTGCGTTTCCTTTCTTCCAGCATGGACTTCTCGATCCGGAAGCGTCTCTGCAAAATTTACAAAAGACGGACATAATTGCTCACGGACTAATTTAGGACAGTTACTCGAATTTCAAAAGCATCAAAAATGTATTTAAATGATAATAAAGTTTAGATCCAGCATGATACTGAAAAGTCTAGACACACTGGACATCAAAAACTAGTCTACTTTTAAAAATGTATATTAAACTTAATAATTGCATTTATGCCTAATTTATAATGCTAAATATACAAGTTCTTTCAGTTATTTTTAAAGCAAAATATTAAATTCAATTTTAATTTTATATATATAGATTATCTGTATCTCCCCCTGATATACATCACTATATTAGTAAGCATTCTTTGCATTTATTTTTTTCTTTTTGATTAAGATGTGGGTATGTTTTTACTAACTAATAAAAATGTGCACATCTTTAATATGATTAAATTGAAAAAAATAAACTCATTGGTTAATATTAAATACATTTAGGGCTATAATTTTTTAAAATGTACATCTAATTTAATGTATTAGAAATATGTTTGTTTCTTCAGAGATAATTCGTAACAGTTAAGAATTTCGAATAGTTTGAAGATTTCCAAAAATTAGTTCGTGGTTTACGAAGATTCATCCTTTTATTTATATGTCACTCGTTCAATGTTCTACAATACGCTGACAAACAAATTAATTTTGTAACATTTTCAGGTCCCTCAAGTGGTTTATAGAACATTTTATTTTACAAAAGTACAATACACGCATGCTACATGATTCCCATATCACTTAAAATTTTATGCTGAAAATTTACTAAAAAATACATTGTTAAAAATTCGCAATTTCATAATTATTCAATTATGGAAATTTCAGGTTCTGGACATAATACTGATCACCTTTGAACTTTTAAATTATATAAAAGGACCTTCGCCAAAAATTTATTATTTCAGGAAGAAATTTGATAGTTAAACTTAATGCCTTATTGAACTATACAGCACATTTAAATATTATTAAAAGTATTAATAATTATAAAAGTATTAAAAAATTCCATTTTGTCTTTATTTGAATTTGGAATTCCTAATTTTAAAAATAAATTCATTTAGAATACAAGGATCCAGAATTATGTGAAAAATTATGAATTTCGATTAATTTATAAAATAGTATTTGTTTCTTAAAAATAACTGATTACACAGTTATAATAATTTGCTTAAATTGAAAAGTTTCTCAAGAAGAGTAAGGAATTAATTTACTATACGTCTTTTTTTCAATAACAAAAGCTTTTTCGAGCCTTGTCTGTAATCATACCTTAACAATGATATTAATTTTTTTCAATGAGTGCCATTATACATAAGAAATTAATAATTAATAATAATATTAAGCAATTTTCTCAGTAAAAATTTAAATGAATTATATTTCTAATATAATTTTAATTAATAATATTTTTCAAAATGTTTGTTCTATTTGCAAGCAGTTTTCCCACATTTTTGGCAATGAAATATTTTTCGATATAATGCGGCAAATTTAGTACCTAAAATTTATGATTACTCTAAAATTCAAAAATGATACTTGGATAATACATAAATTCACCAAATTTGCTAATTTTGGAAATTATGCCAAGAATGTGAGTTAAACTGCATTTTTACCCTGTTTTGCCTTACCTTCATGTTAATAATGTACTCTGGCGTCAACTCTCTGCCATTCGCTTGGGCTATCACCTCAAATATCCTTCCGACTTCTTCGTACCGCCCTTTTTCTTTCAGCCAATCAGGTGACTCTGGAAATACCCTGACCAACTGCTGGATTATTGCACATGTTGAAACATGTTAATTACATCAATAAAATTCTATTTAAAATCTCACCCTTATCATAATATTTTTACATTATAAAAAAGACAATTTATATTCAATAAAGCAGGTGTAAATAGAAACATTAAATGAATATATAAACAAATAAAATTCTTTGTCATTATTATTTAACTAATAAGCAGGTTCATATCTGAATGTAAATTAGGCAAATGCACATCATATAAGATGCATTCATTCACATATTATTCCCTTCTATTCTAAAAATCATAGTGCCGAAGAACATGGATAATGATTTTTAATATTATTTTTAATGACTCTGTTAAATTTTAAATCTTATCACTTATTGCTTGCCAGTATCCTTATGTAACATTTAAAATATAAGGTTTTCTGGTATGGATTTGTGTAGGGGTTATGTGGTGACTTGAGTTCTGTGTTTTTTGAGGTGGCTTGCAGTTAATTGCAAACATTAGTTTATATTAACTGGCGTCAACATGAATAATGATTTTTGAATAGTGTTGCAACAACACTTCTAAATAGTGGATCCTATCACTCATTATTGTTTCCTTTTAGAAACCCCTTAAGCAGCAAATTTATTATGAGAAGGCACACTGCAGTGGTTTGTAGGTGAGGTAGGTAGTGATAGGTGGTGGCTTGGTGCAGCGGATCTGGTCCTTCTTGCAATTTATGTAAACTGTTGAACAAAATGGAATCGAACATGAATAACATTTCTGACTCTGCTAAATTTTAGATCTTATTAATTATTGCTGATTCGCTTAGCAACCTTGAGCAACAGATTTAAAATGAGAGAAGGCATTCTGAGGTGGCATGGTGCAGCAAATCTCTGCCTTTTGCAAAATTAGTTGCAAAGTTAATCATAACGGAAGCGATTATGAGATAATGCTTCTAATTCTGCTAAATTTCTGACCTCATTAATATAATGCTTTTTCATTTTACCAATGCCTGAAGCAGCGAATTTAATGAAAAAAGGTTTTTTTTTATGGTGAATTGGTGTAGCAGGTTTGTTCCAACTTGCAGTAAGTGCAAGTGCTACCATCTGTGGCAATAAGAGATATAAATCTTCTTGAAGGTAATTCAAGAAGCTGATTCTGGTCTTTGAAATACCTTCTACAGTTTATGAATTACAGAAGACATATTATTCAACTATCCTTCAATATAGGATAGACATTAGTTTGTTTCCATTCACACAATATCTATCCATCGTATTTCTTCAATTAAATGGTATCGAGCACTCGTATCTAAAATGTGGTTATCTTGAAATTTCTACTTGCAGAAACTTCAGAAGGTTTCAAAGCCAGTTTTCATTTATGTCTCATTGACATTGCTGGAATGCATCTCCACTAAGTAGCAACTAATTAAAATTAGCTCAAAAACACTTAATAACACTTAATTGGGGATTATTTTGATTTAATTAATTTGTAAGTTTCATCATATTTTGATGGTTTACTTTTTACATATACAACGTAAATTTTACATAGTTTTATTTGGAAATGTAATCGCATTTATATTACGATTTTTTATTTATCTTTGGAAATCAGTGTATATTCATTACGTAAAATTTTTAATTCATCATTAATACCCCATACAATAAATTTAAATATTTGTTGTAGTTATTTAACGTTATAAATGTTTTCAGTTCTTTAGAACAAATTCAAATGACATACTTTTGTCCTGTGAATTAAATTAATGGCTGATAAACAAATGCAAGAAAATTTCCTACATTAAGTGTATTAAAATTTATTAGAATAATGAATTTCGATTTATAGACGCTAAATTGGAATTTTCGAAAAGTTAATTAAGATATAAAAAAGGCTTCCATTTACAAAGAAAAAAAATCCTGGGTATTTACCGTTTTCCATTAATAATTTATTTAAATCCACTTTGAAATGATTGTGTTATTGGGTTTTTACTTTAAGCAAGTAAATTCTTAATAATTGCTATCTTAAGTATTAAAGATACTGCTAGTACTCTAGTAATTACATACAACATAAGTACTCTAGTAATACGATAACATGATTTAAATAAACAAATGTATACAGAACTTTTTTCAAATGGAATCTAAACAAACTCAAAGCAAATATCTTTTCTAAAGTTTAGAAAAACGTCACCTTTAGAGAATGAATGTTTATTTTTTATTTCTGTTTCGGGCATTATTTGTCGAAAGCAGCCCTAAATTAATGCATTAAAGTAATTTAGAAACACTCGCAAACAGCTGTTAACATTAATTAATTCCTACAAGGATTAAAATAACAAAACATAATGTTTTACTTATTTTGACGATTATTACTCATTGTGTTAGAAGATGTGTGGCCTTTATTTTTCACGTCAAATTGTTCTTCGAAGCTTTATTTAAATAAGGTTACGACTCGTTTTTAATCTTCGAGCGAAATACGCCTTCTTTAAAGGTTTCGAATTATATTTGGTGTCAAAAAATGTTGTTTTCATGTGACAGCAACATTTTTAATTTCTAATACAGGTGGTTTTTATTATGACTGGAATCACAGTTTTTATGTAAACATTATTTGTTTAAACATATTTTTGATAAGTTGAGGTAGATTTAGATATTTTATTTAAAAGAAAACACCTCTAATAATTTAAAACCTGAAGAAATACAGATATATTATTTAATTAAATTAAATATATGCATTACCATTTTAAATATTGATTGTATGCATATGTTTTATGACAAAAGGTAACAAAAGTTAAAAAGTGCTAGTACGAGATAAAAAAAAATGCAAACAGAATGGGTAAAAACCTATTTAGAAATCCAATTAATTATTATATAAATAATTAATATATAACATAAATAAATATACATACATATATGCATAGACAAATATATATATATATATATATATATATATATATTATTGTTTTTTAAAACTGGTTTAGAAACGCCCTTTTATAAAATGAATATTTATAATTTTATTTTACAGGCTAAATCGTGTTTTATATAAATACCTTGTACACCTCTATTAGTTTTGTGTTCTTCCGTTGTCCATTTTTTATTATACTGTTGTCTCTGCACCAGGTTTGCTATCCTCTATAATAGGGTAAACCCTAGGTAACTCGCTCAGAATCCCATAAAAATATAGGATTGAAATACCTCTCTGACGCGTTAAGCTTACGCAGAAGTAATTAGAAATGAAACCACATAAATAAATACATAATTTATTAATTAATGTGTATTGATAAAATATAACGTTCCAACAGTATAAAGGTGTTTTGCTGTTGGAGGTGGTTTTCAGGAAGAATCTCTTAGAAGCTACATTGTGGCATTATGGATTATACAATCACGTACTAGAACTTAGTTTGTTCTATACATTTGCCCTACACACACCAGACATGGCAAGGTTTCAACGATCTCTGGAATCTGTAAATTTCTTTCACGACTCATCAGTGCTGTACTTATACAACCTTTGTCAGATAATTCACTGGTGCAGATTCACCACGGCTGTCTCAAAACACTCTTTGTCAGATAATTCATTGATACAGACGTAAAAACTGGTTATGGGTGAGAATAGGTTTCTTTAGATACCAATGCGCGTGCAAACAATCTGATGCCTGATCATTGTGTTAGGCTGACTCTTATGCTAGATATTTTTTTCTAATAGCCTCCCATTCGCATGATTATCCATCCTACTACTGCTTCAGTTTGTGGAATACAGGTTTTTTGTGAGAACGCTGGGATGTCTCGCGCCCGCACAACGGCATCTTCTAGTCTGGAATACATATCTAATCCATAATTTCTATATGACTTCATCTCTTGTATTCTATCTTCGCATCTTGCCCGTTTTAAAAGCTTATAAACCTGATGCTGTTATCAATTTATAAATTTTGGAATCACCTTTTTTATAATCTTTATTCATATAATACATTTTTTAGAAAAATTAGAAATGCCTTATATTGGAAATACAAATAAGCTTATTTACATTACATAACACACAGTAATTTTCCTATGAAATACTTACCACCAATATAGGAAAAAGGCGAGGAATGGCAGGGTGGTTACCAGTGCAATGTGGGACCAATCACGCACAAGAAAGGCCATTATTGATAAAATCATGAATCCTAAACTTCGGGCGGATTGGCTGAACACCGAGACTTTGTTCCTGTACTCCGGTCCCACCAGTTCTTGTGCTACAGTAAATTGTAGAATAATGAGAATTAAATACGTCACTAGTCAAAATCAAATTTCAAAACTTGAACAAATTATTGAAATTTCTTTAAAAATACTTAATGAATAAAAAGGAGTTTATCTGAAATAACATTTAAGGATTAATTAATATGCTTATCAGAAGTTTTCTATGATTTGAAAAAAATCATAAACTCATGTCCATAAATTAAGGATAATGAAGTTCAGGCAAAGAAAGAGACAGAAGCAAAACAAATTTGACTTATTTGTAAAGTCTATTTATTAAACTTCCAGCTGGGTACGTCCACATTCCAGTCGTCCGATAATTCTACCACGTAAAAAGTCATCCAAATGCTTCCTTTGTGCCATCACTATGCGGTATAACTATGCCGAAAGGCTTTTAAAGCGCTTGTGAACAATTTTACTTCTTTGCCACCATTCTTATATACCCCTCTCTTACAATCTCGTCATTGTGACGTACTGTCCGCGCCATCTGGTGGTTTCCTGTAATTTGCATATTCTTCTTCAAGATGTGTGTGATAATTCTACAGGTGAAATTTTATTTTAGAGTTCTATTTCTGTGTGATTCTGAATTATCCTTAATTTATGGACATGAGTGTTCATAAAAATATTTTGAATTAATGTATAACTTTAATTACTTCCGGCCAATATAGAAAAAAAGGAAATAAATCTATGTAGTACATGTTTATATTCTAATGCAGATGGCAATACAGAGAGAGTTAATCTGTGTTCCACGAACAAAAGGCCGCACCACTGTTACTCATTTACCCAGGGGGCACGTGTATCTAGAAGATATGCTACGGACGCGAGTAACACTACCCCCACAATGCTCTACGCTCATATTGGACAGGAACCTATGGTTTAAAGTGAATTCGAACTACTACAAACATCCATGGCGTGTAATATATTAAAAAATGAATTACTTATTGTGGGAGAAGAAATTTTTAAATCAATATTTTGAAAAAATATATACGATTTAAATTAAAAATAAATTTGTAGTTATTAATATTACTATTTACAGACATGTTTAATTCAATTGGATTCATGATATATGTTAAATATTTTGTTTTAAATATTTTAATAACATACGTTTTGACATTTATTTTTAAAACCAACGTAAACCTAACAATATATTTTTTTTTAAACCTTGTAAATCGCATTTGCCTTGATTTAATATATATTACTTTATAATATGATTTCCAAAAAAAAAAAAAATTAAATAAATAAATAAAAAATTAAAAAAGTATAGAAATAAATGTCTCAAACGGAAAAGAAATATAGATATATTTTATCCAGCAATTTATTTTTTGATTTCGACTTATTCACTTCCTTTTTTTTAACGGAAATCTTTCTGAACTTTTTTTCCCTTCAAATCAAAAAATGTATTTTCAAAGTTTAAAAATTCCATTTCGTCACGTTCTGTTGTATGAAATACAGTTTTCATTTTCTGAAATTTTCAGAAAGTTTCGGGAAAAATCTCTTTACTGTGATTAACGGGTGTGAAAAATGAAGATAAAAATTTGGACCAACTTTAAAAATTGAAAGTGAAGAGTCTGATAAAATACACAGGATTTCTTCTCCAGCAGATTTATTGTAAAATACATAGAAAACTATGAATAGTCTATTCCAATATAATCATATTAAATACAAAATATTCTTTATTTCGAATTTGTCACTCTGTACTGAGTCTTCAAAAGAAATAAAATCTAAAATTTCTTATTATTCAACAAAAGTTCAAAAGTTATCTGGCCAAGATATATAAGCAAGTAGTGAATCATTATTTATATTAGAATATGTTTTCTATATCACTGTGTACTTACATAAAATTGCAATAATTTATTACAACATAAAAAAGCACATAAAAAAAGTTAGCCGACCAAGTATTGAAACACAAAAACCTCATAAGAAAGTTAGCCAACCAAGATATATAATCATGTAGTGAATTATTATTTGTATTAGAATATATTTTCTATATCTCCTTGCACTTACATAAAATAGTTTTTAAATTACTCTATACTGATAAATTATTTAATATTTGATAAAATTACATGTAATAATTCATTTGTAATTTGAATAATTGTAATTTCATTATTTTTTCCCTTGTTAGAAAATTATGTAATTATATATTATTAATTGTGAGTTTAATATTGTATTAATTTTTTTTTTTTTAATTTTTAAATTTGAATGGGGTTGTAAACCATAAAACATTAAATACTGGTGTATTTTATTTTGAGTAATTTCACCATATTACCATATTAGAACATTTCTTATTATTTTTTACAAGTCATCAGAATAAACATTATCTATAATCGCTTACGCTTATTTAAAACGTTATAAATATTTATGTACAAATATTTCAATAATATATATAAATAAGATACAACATCTATTTTAATAAACTTCTAACTTTCATAAATTTCATACCTTTTATAAACGACATTTTTTTAATCAAGTAGAAATGATTTTTAAAAGCTTAATTTTGCAATAGGCTTTTTAAAGTCATACATTTACATTTTCACACATGCACGATCTGAGAAAGGCAGTTGTTTTTGCTTACCCAATGCAATAGGAGAGGAGACAACAGCGGATGAGGTGATTCCAACGAAGAAGCGCAGAATGGTGAAGTATAAAAAATCTGGAGCCATTGCAGTCAACACTCCAGAAAGGCACTGGATGGCCAGGAACGTAAAGAAACTCACTCTCTTGCCATACCTTCAACACAGAGCTCTTTTTTAAATGGTTAAAATTTAAACATTAACTTACTACACTTAAGAGTTATTAAAATGCTTGAAATTAATGAGATGTTAGTAATTATGTACATATAAATTTGAAACTTTTCATTTCATACTTCAAGAGTCAAACTTTTGACTTATAAAGACTTTCTCTAGAATATTACTTGAAGTATAAAGAACATGAAGCTACAGTAGTCAGTCCATCAAAAGGGCATTGAATAGCCAGTTGCATACAGTAAATCATTTATTTTAACATTAAATATTAAATTACTACACTTAGAAGTTAAAATGTTTGAAATTTATGAGACGCTAGTAATTATATATACATAAATTTGAAAATAAATGTTATGCACGAATATATTACAACTTTCAAGTTTTAAGCTGTCAAGCTTTTGAACCATAAATAAATTCACTAGAATGTTACTTGAAGTATGAAAATAATGAAGCTACAGTAGTCAATCCACCAAAACGGCACTAAATTACTGAGAGCATAAAGTAAAACATTAACTCTCTATACCTTCTTTAAATAGATTTTGAAGTGGTTAAAATATTAAAATCACCTTAATTCTCAGTAAGTTTGTTAAATTGATTGAGATATAACTAGTTTGTATAAATGTGGAAATAAATATGTTATGAAAAGATATTGTGAATTAAATCATTAAAGCCTTAATATTATGATATTTGCACTTTGAACTATGAATAATCTAATTTGTTTTACAGCTTTATTATACACCAAATTATTTTTGTTTTCTAGAATATGTTATGTAAAATATAAAATTTCTAGAACCACAGTCAGTGCACCAGAAAAGCACTGGATAACCGATTACATAAAGAGACTAACTCTCTTTTCGTACTATCATTAACTAGCTCTTCTTAGGTGGTTGAAATATAGAAAATAAATAAACTCACAGAAGCGTTACTGAAACGATTAAGATTCAAGAAATATAATTTTTGACCAAAACTCTAACAGATAGATAGATTTGACAATAAATACAATAGCAGATATTTATTGCATTAATATGCAGGTGGTTATCAAAATAATGGAAACAACCTAGGAACTAACCCTTTACTAATAGGAAGTAGGATTCTCTTTGGCATGTAATACAGCTTGGATTCGCTTGGAAATCTAATCATGCAAGTGCTGAATAGTGTTTAGAGGGAATATTGAACCATTCCTCACGGAGATATTGTGAAAGTTCCGGGAGTGATGCCGGTGGAGGTTATCGATTCCGGATTGATCGTTCTAAAATAGACCATAACGGTTCGATGATATTGAAGTCGGTAGACTGTGCGGGACAAGGTAGATGTTTCACTTAGTCCTCTTGATTATCAAACCGTGTTTGAATAGGTTGCGTTTCGTAAACAGGAGCATTATCCTCCTGGAAAATTCCATCTCATGCAAGACACTCCAGTTGGGAAAAAAGATAATTCATCTGACCCTATAACTGTCTTCCACTTATCAATCGACCAGGTTTTGCGATTGCGGCATTACTATAGATTGCATTTGGCATTTACAGATGTGACAAGTGTCTTGGAGAATACTGCTGTGCTGTAAATGTCCTGTTCTGGAAGAAGCCTCCTAATTGTAGTTATTGACACTCGAAAATCCAGGTGCTGATTGAGTCACATGAAGCCACTTTGATAAGTTGTTGCAGTTGTTTTCTCTTTAGACTTTACAATCCGCTTGAATACCTATCGGTCTCTTTCCCTCAGTTTCTGCTTCCTTCAACTATTATGCTTTGCCGAGCTTGTCTTACCACGCTGTGTGAACAATATCATGACATTAGACACAGTACTTCTAGAAGCACCTAAATGCTTTGATATTTGGGTCACAGGCTCTCCAACTTATCAGGCTCTTAAAAGTTTGTCTCTTTGAAAGTCTGTAAAAACTGACATTTTACCATTTTGACAAAATTTCAAGACATATACAACTTCACCAAATCTATCTCATATTGCCAATGATATATACTTTCTATATGAAAAAAAATATTAAAAAAATTCTGACAGCTAAGATTAGATTTTAATGCTTACGAAGTGCTTTGTTGAATGTCACATTTATTCACTTTGTTTCCATTATTTAAATAACCACTTTTATAGTGACATATATATATATTACATATCAGTATTTTGACCTAAGAATTTCCAAATATTTTTACAGCTTCATGTTGTAAAAGGTAATGTAGTTCTCTATAATAGGCCACATGAAATATAAAAATCTGAGTTAAAACATTCAAACTCAGAAACGTGTTAATGCACTTCTTTTAAAACAGTGACATTGGGAAAAGTACCTGTATCCGTATACACTTTATTCAGCTAATACCAATACGACAAAAATTATCCATTCAATTTTAACTTAGGCATAATGCATCCAAGGATTAAAAAAAAAACCTCTTTATTTCATGATTGGAAAAAAATCTTCATTTCTTAAACATATAAAACATTTTGTTTAATCTACTAAAAACTATAAAAGAAAGTGAAATTTTATATCCATAAATATAGTTTAAATAACGGAAAAAATAATATCAACAGAAATTAGACATAAAAATAATAATAACATTTTCTATTTAAATATTTTTATAGCATAATCATTAAAAATTAAAATCAGATGTAATTACCAATTAATGAAGTTTTAAATTTTAAAAACTTCCTGACACAAACCAATCTCAAAAAAAAGCAATTTATAAAAAAAAAAAAAATATTATTGTTATCATATTTATACTTATGTTACTAATATGAAAAAGTTAATTTAAAAATACTCTTACCTGTTCATGACTAAAATGTACAACCATTGTCCAATAAACGTACCAATGAAAAATATGCTTAAGAGTAATGATGGTATCCACGCTAGATCACACACCAAATTCCACTGAAAAGAAAAACCACACTTTTACATATAACTTATTTCAATGAATTAATACATAAAAAAATACAAAACAATAAAATCTAAATATATGCATGTATGTATATCCCATCATTACTTAAGAAATATAATATATATATATATATATATATATATATATATATATATATATATTATTGGAATTCATAAGAATATAATTCATATATTTAAGTTGGTATTATACCAAATTAATTCTATGAGGAAACACTACATAAATGTAACATACTTAATGTAAAGGAATAAGTATTCTAAAGTCTTTGAAATTTAGTATTTGTAATTTTTGAAAAATATTTTCACTGTGTTTCTCTAGACATAAAAGTATATGCATTCAATGTATATATTCTATATGATATACATTATTTATATAAGTACACTGGGCTCCAAAAAGTTAAGGACCAATCGGTTTTTGCGCCTAATTTGCAAATGAGTGAATGGAGAAACAGCAAATTTGGATGGCATGTGTTCATAGACGTTTACATAGAAAAACGCTGGAAAAGTCCATTCTTAAAAAAATAATAATCACAGTTTTATGTGGTAAAATGTCATGGAAAAAAACAAAAATGAGTTTTAATAAGGGATAAGCCCATTCCTATCTTGAATGCATTGGTGACATCGACTTTCCATGCTGTCAATTAAGTTATTGGTTATGGAAGCGAAGACCAGACACGGAGTAAGATTTGTTTCAGCTCTCCTAAAAGATCTTGGGAAGGACTTAAAGCAGAAAACTATCTACCAAGATAATGCCAAAGATGCTGTATCGGATTCAGGTCTAAAGATCGATCTGGCTATTCCATTCTCTCCAAACCAAGACCCTCAAGATATTCCTCGACAACTATAGCTCGGTGAGGTCGTGCATTATCTTCCATCAGAATGAAAAAATTGCCAATTGCACCGAGGGCATATGGGCGGACATATGGATCAAGGATCTCATCCCGATATCTCAAACCAGTCACAGTTCCTTCCTGAACACATACAGGTCAGTGTGACTACCGAGTGAGATCCCTACCCAAACCATTGTTCCACCACATCCCGGTAACTGTGTCTTTCAACAGAGATTTGTGAACAGTGTTGGATTGATGGTACCTGGTGCTTTGTTCCCTCCAGATCAACAGACGTCCTGATTCGCTGTCCGGTGTGAATCTGGACTCTTCTGTAAAGAGTCCAGGATGCGTATTCTCTTGCCCAAGATAAGGGGGAACTCTGAGACGTCCGTTGAGGGGGACATGCACAACTGGCCGCCTTGCATAGAGACCTGAATTGTGAAGACTACTTTGCACTGTACTAGCGGATATTCTTCTCCCTGATGCTACAGAGGGGTCTGCAACAAGTTGAGGCAGAGAAATGCTTCTTCTCCTTCTGGCCGAAAGAGCTATAAAATTGTCTTCTGCAGGTGTTGTAGCTCGTGGTCGACCTGGAACATGTATTCTGGACACAGAAGCTTCGGTTTGACATGAATTCCAGAGACGGTGGACTACACCGCGAGACATTAACACTCCTAGCATTATCAGCCTCTGACAACCCTATATCCATTCATCCGACCGACCGCCACCTTAACGAATCGGCAAATGGTCTCTCTCAGTTATTGCGGGACCCCACTGCCTATTGTCAACGAATGTGCAAAAAAAGTTGTAAATCAGCAAAAATTACACGCGCAATTACGAAAGCCTGATATTTACATATTTTTTTCTCTCACTCATATATAATTGTTCTTTTCTATAAAAAAAAATTGGCAGCTATTGTTTTGGTATAAATTTGCATTTGCAAAAGTTCATTTTTATCATTTATATAAACTATACATTTTATTTTTACTGTAATTTTTATGGTGATCTTCGAAAAACATGTTGTTCCTCAACTTTTGAGGCCAGAGTATATCTTATATATGTAATTTTATAGACATATCTTTGTAGTTACAGAGATAGAATGAAACTTGTTGACAGCTCTTGAAATGCACATGATAGACCGATTATTCAATACTCATTTGACAAAAATAAGGTATTATTTTCAGCCATCATTGAAAAACATCATGATTTCTTATACCGCCTTATTTTATTTCTTGAGTAATGTTATTGGAATTATTTCATTTCACAATTTTAAATTTAAAAAGCATAACTACAAAAAAAAACCTATTCAAATCGAAAATGTAAAACAATAAAAGTAATGTAAAATGTAAAACAAAAAAGTACAACAATAATAAGTAAACTTTCTTAATTATTTTTGAAATTCATAACTCAAAGAATACCTAATTTTGAAAATTGATTTTATACTGCCGCTGGTGTATATTTAAATAAAACATTTTCCTTCTGGAAAAAAGACGATGTAATTATATGAAAATATTTCCTTCCCAAGTAATAAATATTAAGATGAAACATGCCTACGTAATAAAAAGAATGCATCAATTTAAATTCAATTAATTTAAGTGTTATATTTCTCAATTACTTTTAAGAAATAATTAAAGAAAGATATGGGAATATAAACAGTATATTTAAATGGAACCCAAAAAGAATATTCCTCAGCATTTAAAATGATTAATTTGAATTCTTTGGAATGTAAATAAACATTTGATGTTTAACTCAAATGGCAGCCAGATTAAAGCACTCGCTTGTTAACGCAGGAATTTTATGGCAGGAAATATTTGTTGCATTAATTCTGGAGTTTCATTAAGAGGAACATTCTTTTCTTAGCAAAATTGCTTTTCTTATTTATTTCATCTTTCAAAAGGAGAATTCCTTGGGAACATTTCATTACCATACGGTTTTGTTTGTTTATTAATATTTTCTTTTAACGTAAACTCCTGCCTTCTATGCAAAGCTACTGAATTTTTATAAAAAGAGTCTCACTATTATAAATCTCTAGAGGACATTATAAAAAAGCCTTAGGAATTTCTAATTTACTTTAATATTTTAGTGCTGTTATGAAAATATAAATAAGTAATTTAGAAATGTATATTTTTAAATGAAGGAATAATTTAAATAAATGAGATTTTATTATATTCTCAAAAAATAATTGCTTACTTTAATTGGGGGTAAAAATCGTATAAAATATTGAAAACAACCGCATTTTGAAATTCTGGGTGCTCTGCTTTTTGGTAATTATTTTATAAAGAAAATATGCTTGAAAATTTTAAGCAGTAAATATTTCAGAATTAAATGCAGTCAGTTTTTTGCTAGACTTTTAAAATATAAATAAATAATATATATTCAAAGAAAATGAAATTTCTTTCAAATGTCTAATTAGTCTTTGTTAAAATAAACTTTTCCATTTATTTAAAAACGAAGCTTTTTAAAAATTTAAATTCATAATTAGTTTCATATACAGTGTTCAAAACAGAATAATGCACGACTTTTTATTATACTGGATTGTTTAATCTGAACGTAGTAATCAGTCCTGAATGAGAAATTTATTACGATCAAAAAATTCTTGTCGTAATTATAATTATTTTTTAGCTTTTACGCTTAAGCAAGAAATGAATAAGAAATTATATGATTCACACTATTAAAAATACAGTTTATGAATCATATTAAGTTAACGTAGTTAAATATTATATGCCGGTTCGAAAAATGACTATAAACTCTTTCATTTAAATTATAAATATGCTCTGTAATAAACATGAAAAAAAATAAGCAAATGTTTGTCAATAATTAAAATAAAAATATCAACACGGAATGCAAACAAATGAAAAATAAAAACATATCAAATGTCATTTTAATTAAACTTTAAAAAGTAAGAACACATATTAGCATTTTCAAAATCTAAATAATGTCGAAAATACTACCAAATATTTGTTGGCATATTATATGGTAATTAATTCATGGATCAAAAATCTTATAAAAGGGAAAATGTTTAAAAAGAAATCATCATCATCATAATTAGAGAGAAGATAAATGAAATATCTTCTCCCTAATAATTTAAATTTGCAAAAATACCTTTGTTACTCTGAGTTGTAAACAAAATGAAAATAATAGTAATTAAATTTATTTTCTCCTTTAACAATATAATTGTATTAAAATATTCTCACCCAAGGGCCTAAAGAAATTTAGGATTATTTTTTACTATTATATAATTTTTAATCAAACAAATCATACAAGAATATATATTTAAACTATTTTTTTTTTATTTAATTGTAATTAATTAGTACTAGATTACATACACAGAGCAGCTTAAAAACAAGTCAGTCTTAATTTGAATTTTTTTTTTTTTTTTAAATCAACGCAAACAAATGTTTTTTATTTGCTTTGAAAAGGAAAATTTTTTTTCCCTCGGAGGGGACCATTGTAACCCTCATTTGAATATTTTTCGCAAATCTTTTAAGTTCCACGTATTGTCAGAACAGCTCACTAGTTGCAAGAAAGAAAATGTCAGGGAAAAAGAAGAAGCTGAAAATTCCATTTAAGCTTATAAGACTTTTTAAATACGCTGTCGGCTCTTTAAAGAAAAGAGGATGAAAAGCCCGAAAAACACAATTGCCTTTTTATGCAGAAAATGCAAAAATTGCTCTTTTTGTTTAAAAAAAGTATCAAATAGAAGCATGTGCATCTGCAGTTGATTTTGTAGCTTTGGTGCGAGCGAGGAAGAATTTTATCATCTCCGCTTTAAACATGTTTGTTTGCTCCTGTGAAAACTCAGCGGAATTTCTTTGTTAAATAAGAAAAAGATTGTTTGGAAACCGATTTGAAGATGCAAGAATATTCGCTGTTATTGGATTAATGCACTCAAAGTTTATAGTAGTGACATTTTACGGAAAGGACTGTTTTAAAAACAAAGATTTATGAAGTTTCTTAGCAGTCGAAATTTAATTCCCTCTGGAGAATATGCGTCAAGGATTCAATTAGACAAATGAGGCTTTAAAGAATATGATTGCTTTTATCTTGGAAACATATTATCGTATTTTAGAATTTTGTTTAAATTTATGTTTATGTTTCTGAAATCTAAATTTTAAGCATTTTCTTGTATCCCAGAATATGTTATTGGACTATTAAAAATAATTGTTAATTAATTTCGTTAATAAAATTTCTTTAATAATTTAAATATTCATTAATAAATGCATATTAATCATTAAGAAATTTAATGATTTATTAACGATTAATATAAAAACAACATGAAAAGGTAATTAAAGTTTTAGTGTATCGCCATAAAAAGTAAAAAATAAAATAAAAACTTCTTCATTGACACAATAGACCCGTGGAGGCCCAAATCCCTCTATCTACTGGCTTATTTCTTGAGACAGAAGACATCTTTTAGACACATTTTTTAGCTCTCTTCTCAGCCCTACGTCCAATGCTCTACAGTCATATTAGACACATGGGGGCCTGAATGGCCGAGTGTCTAGTGTGGTGTGTGAGTGTCTGGCACTCAATGCAACAAGTTTCAGATTAAGTCCCGGCGTTACCATTGATGTATGTAGTGATTCGGAATCCACGCTAAACTGTAGGTCCCGATCTAAAGCGGTCTTTAACCTAAAGTGTCACACATTGACCTTAGAGCGACAAATGACACCTTTATGCCATGTGTCTAAGGAATTATATGATAAAAACGTTTAAAAATTCAGTTGATTTATCATAATAAGGCTTGTTAACATTGAGAAATATTATATGAGCTTTGAAATATGACTATAAACTCTTTCACTAAAATTAAAAAGTTGCTTTTGTAATAACCATGAAAAAATAGACAAGGTTTGTTAATAAAAAAAAAAAAAAAATAGCAAATATTTGCAAACAAATGAAAGATTAAAAAATATATCGAAAATCATTTTAATTAAACTTAATGATACAAAGTAAGAACACGTATAGAATTTTTAAAATCTAAAAAAAGGTGAATATACTACCAAAGATTTGTTGGATGTGTTATATGGTAATTAATTAATGAATCATTATTATAAATGGGGAAAATGTTTAAAAAGAATTCATAATTTCATTCCTCTTTTCCCTAATTACTTAAATTTGCAAAATATCTTTGTTACTCTAAGTGGTATACAAAGGACAAATAACAGTAATTAAATTTATTTTCCTCATTAAAAACAGGATTTTATTAATATATTCCCTACCCAAAGGACTTTTGTTAGAATTTTTTTTATTGTTATAAAATTTATAAAAAAAAACAAATCAAACAAGAATATATATTTATACTAATTTTTTATTTAATTGTAATTCATTAGGAACTAGATTACATACATGGAAGAGTGAGATTAAAAACAAGTCTGTCTTAATTTAATTTTTTTTTTTTTTTTTTTTTTGTAAATCAACGCAAACAAATGTTGTTGGTTTTGTTTTCCTGAAAAAGACATCTTTTTTTCCTCGAGAGGACCCTTGTAACCTCATTTGAATATTTTTCGCAAATCGTTTAAGTTCCACGCATTGTCAAAACACCTCACTAGTTGCAAGAAAGAAAATGTCGAGGAAAAAGAAGAAAAAAAAAAAAAAAGGTGAAGATAAAAATTCCATTTAAGCTTATAAGACTTTTTAAATACGCTATCGGGTCTTTAAAGAAAAGAATATGAAAGGCTCGGAAACAGAATTGCCTTTTACGCAGAAAATGCAAAAATTGCTCTTTGTTTAAAGAAGTATCGAATAGAAGCATGTGCATATGCAGTTGATTTGCATGGTGCGAGCAAGGAAGAATTTTTTATCATCCCGCTTTAAACATGTTTGTTTGCTCTTGTGAAAACTCAGCTGAATCTCTTTGTTAAATAAGAAAAGATTGTTTGGAAACTGATTTAGAGAGTTCCACGCATTGTCAGAACACCTCACTAGTTGCAAGAAAGAAAAAATGTCGAGGAAAAAGAAAAGAAAAAAGATGAAGCTGAAAATTCCATTTAAGCAAGTATATTCGATTTTATTGGATTAATGCAGTCAAAGTTTATGGTAGTGCGTTGTATGTCGAAATTTAATTTACAGTGGAGAATATGCGTCATGGTTTAAATTAGACAAATTAAGCTTTAAAGAATGTGATTGCTTTTATCTTGGAAATATTTTATCATGTTTTAGAATTTTGTTTAAGTCTATAATTATGTTACTGAAATCAAAATTTTAAGGATTTTTGACCTCCCAGATAATGTTACAGGCCTATTGAAAATAAATGTAAGTATTTTTTAACGATTAATATGAAAACAACATTTAAGATCATTAAATATTTTTGTTTACAATCATAGAAATAAAAATAAAATAAGACTTCTGCATTGGACAACAGCCCCATGGGAGAGCCAAAGCCCTCTATCTGCTGGCAGATTTCGAGAAGAAATTCCTTGTCAGATATTAACTATTGTCAGCTTTACTTGTAAGTCATTTTATCTTCCTTGTCAGCCCTACGTTCAATGATCTACAGTCATATTAGACAAATAAATTAATTAATACAAGATTGATTTTGAATAAGAAATTAAGTACGATAAAAATTAATTTATGTTGTGTTTAAATGTTTTAGCCTTTATTCTAAATCACGAAAGTGAATAAGAAATTATGTACTCTAAACATTTAAAAATATAGTTTATGAATCATATTATGTCTTGCTAACAATGTGAAATATTATCTGCTTTTGTAAAATAAGTATAAAATATTTCACTAAAATTATACAGGTGCTTTGTAACAACCATGAAAAAATAAGCAAATGTTACGTTAATGATGGAAAAAATATTAACCCAGATTTGCGTATGAATTAAAAATTTAAATATGTGTCAAAAGTTATTTTAATTAAACATTATAATGTAAAGTAAGAACACATATTAGCTTTTGTAAGAAATAAAAATAATTTGAAAAAATTAACAAACATTTACTGATATATTACATGCTAATTAATTCAAAGATCTTTGCTAAAAAAAGGAAAAAATATTTAAAAAGAAATCATGATTTTATTTATCTTTACCCCAATTACTTGCATTTTCAAAAATATCTTTTGTTACTCAGATTTGTATACAAATGAAAAATAAGAGTAATTAAATTTATTTTCTTCATTAATCACAGGATTTTAATAAAACATTCCTTACCCAAGAGAATTTTGTTAGTCTTAATTCTTTTTACTGGTATACATAATTTATAATCAAATAAATCATACAAGAATATATATTTATACTAATTTTTATTTATTTTAATTAATTAGAAATTTAATTACATACATAAAACAATGAGATTAAAAACAAATCTGTCTTAATTTAAAAACTTTTTTTTTATAAATCAACGTAAACAAATGTTTTTTTTTTTTCATTGGAAAATACAACTTTTTTTCCCTCTAGGGGACCATTGTAAAATATTTTTCGCAAATCTCTTAAGTTCCGCGCATTGTTAGAGCACCTTACTAGTTGCAATGTCGAGGAAAAAAAAAAAAAAAAAAAAGATGAAGCTGAAAATTCCATTTAAGCTTATAAGACTTTTAAAAACGCTGTCGGGTCTTTAAAAAAGAAGATGAAAGGCCCGAAAACAGAATTGCTTTTACGCAGAAAATGCAAAAATTGTTCTTTGTTTAAAGAAGTATCAAATAGAAGCATGTGCATTTGTAGTTGATTTGCATGATGCGAGCGAGGAACAATTTTTATCATCTCCGCTTTAAACGTGTTTGTTTGCTCTTGTGAAAACTCAGCTGAATATCTTTGTTAAATAAAAAAAGATTGTTTGGAGACTGATTTAGAGATGCAAGACTATTCGCTGTTATTGTCTTAATGCAGTCAAAAGTTTATAGTAGTGTATGGAAGGACAGTTTTAAAACAAAGATTTATGAAGTTTCTCAGAATAAATCAGGTTAGAAGTCGAATTTTAATCTACACTGGGGAATATGCGTCAAGGATTAAATTAGACAAATGTGTTTTTAAAGAATGTGTTTGCTTTTATCTTGGAAACATTTTATCTTATTTTAGAATTTTGTTTAAATTTACAGTTATAATATAGAAATGAAAATTTTAAGGTTTTTTTTATCTCAGATCAGGAGATGTTAATGGACTATTGAAAATAATTTTAATGATTATTTGCGCTTTATGTAAAAGTGCATCATGAAATGCAATTAAAAATCTTAGTATATTTCATTGAAATAAAAATACAATAAAGCATATTCTTTGTCACAACAGCCGCATGGGGAGGCCAAGGCCCTCATCTTCTGGCAGATTTTGACACAGAAGACATCTTGTTTTATCTTTCTTGTCAGACCTAAGTTCAATGCTCGGCAGTTATATCAGACCATTGGGGCCAGATGGCCGAGTGGCGAGATCTCATTACCAAATGTTTCGGTCTGAATCCCGGCGATGCCATGGAAGTTTATAATGGTTCAAAACCACTTTAAACTGTAGGTCCCGGTCTAATTAGCCTAAATTGTATAACAGAATGGAATCCATTAGTGTAGGTAGTATTTATAGGGACAGTGATGAGGTGTGATGTAGTAGTTGTTACCATATTCGACCGTGACCTACTGTTTATGAGTGGGGCCTAAATGGCTGAGTGTCTAACACTCTGGCCCTCGGTGTCATAGTTTTCGAGTCCCGCCGGTGCCATGGATGTTTGTAGTGCTTCAAATTTCAGTTTAAGCCATAGGTGCCGGTCTCATATGACTATGATTATTACACCACACTACATCATTGCCGGACAATAACGAAAATATGATTTCATTTATCTTCCTCTAATTATTTAAATTTGCAAAAATAACTGTTGTTACTCGAGTTGTATACAAATGAATAATAATAGTAATTAAATTTATTTTCTTCATTAATAACATTATATTAAAACGTTTCCCACCCGAGGGATTTTTGTAAGGCTTAATTATTTGTTCACTGTTATGTAATTTATGATCAAACAAATCTTGCCAGAATATACATCTAAACTAATTTTTTATTTAATTGTAATTAATTAGGACTAGATTACATACAAGGAAAAGTGAGAATAAAAAACAAGTCTGTCTTAATTTAAAAATCCTGTTATTTGTATATTTTTCGCAAATCTCTTAAGTTCTCGTGCATTGTCAGAGCACCTCACTAGTTGCAAGAAAGAAAACGCAGAGAAAAAAAGAAGCTGAAAAATCCATTTAAGCTTATAAGACTTTTAAATACGCTGTCTGGTCTTTAAAGCACAGACGAAGAAAGGCCCATAAACAGAATTGCCTTTTACGCAGAAAATGCAAAAAATTTTTCTTTGTTTAAAGAAGTATCAAATAGAAAACGTGTGCATTTGCAGTTGATTTGCACGGTGCTAGCGAGGAAGAATTTTTTATCATCTCCGCTTTGAACATGTTTGTTTGCTCTTGTGAAAATTCAGCTGAATCTCTTTGTTAAATCAGAAAGATTGTTTGGAAACTGGTTTAGAGATGCATGAATATTCGCTGTTATTGGATTAATGCAGTCAAAGTTTATAGTAGTGTACGGCAGAACGGTTTTGAAACAAAGATTTGCGAAGTTTCTTAGAATAAACCACGTTAGAAGTCGAAATTTAATTTTCACTTGAGAATATGCGTCAAGGATTAAATTAGACAAAGGAGGCTTTATAGAATATGATTGCTTTTATCTAGGAAACGTTTTATCATGTTTTAGATTTTGTTTACCTTAATGGTTATATTACTGAAATCTAAATTCAAAGATTTTTTTGATCTTTTAGAATATGTTATTGGACTAATAAAAATAAATTTAATAATTTTTAACGATTAATATAAAAACAAAATTAAAGATAATTAAAAAATTTGTATCACCATGTAAATAAATATAAAATAAGAATCCGATTTTGGCACAACTGCCCCGTGTACGGCCAATGCCCTCTATCTGTTGGCAGATTTCAAGACAGAAGATATCTGCTTTTTAGCGTTCTTGTTAGCTCTACGTCCAAATCTCTGCGGACATAATTAGACCATGTTGGCATGATGACGAAGTGGGCGTTCTGTGACACAGGTGTAAGGCTCTCTAGCCCTGCGGCGCTATGGATGTTTGTACTGGTTCGGAATCCACTTTAAGCCGTAGTCCCCGGTCACAGAGCGCAATCAGATTTCGTCCACATCATTACAAAACTGTAAAGGGGCAAATCAGCTCTAGACACAGTGATGTGGTGTGGTGTAGTAGTAGTAGCCGCCATATTAGACCGCGATCTACTATATGCAAATGGAGCCTGAATGGCCTAGTGTCTTGCACTATGCTGCTCGTAACACAGGTTTCGAATCCCGGCGGTGCCATGGATGTTTGTAGTGGTTCGGAAACCACTTGGCGCTATTGGTCCCTGTCTCATATGACTACTACTACTACACCATACCCTATCATAGTCGAAAAATCATGAAATCGTGATTCCATTTATCTTCTCCCTAACTAGTTAACTTCGAAAAATACCTTCTGTTACTCTAATCTGTAAACGAATGACAAATAATAGTAATTAAAATTTCTTCATTAATAACATGATTTTTTTTAATATATTGATTCATGATTTTATTTTATATATAATATTCCTTACCCGAGGGACATTTGTAAGGCTTAATCTTTTTTTACTGTCATATAATTTATATTTAAACAAATTACACAACAATGTACGTTTATACTATTTTTTAATTGTATTTAATTAGGACTAGATTACATACAAGAAACAGTGAGATTAACAACAAGTCTGTCTTAATTTAAAAACTTTTTATTTGTAAATCAACGCAAACAAATGCTTTTTGTTTCCTTCAACATATTTTTTTCCGTCGAGGGAACCATTGTAACCTCATTTGAATATTTTTCGCAAATCTCTTAAGTTCCGCGCATTGTCAGAACACCTCACTAGTTGCAAGAAAGAAAATGTCGAGGAAAAAAAGAAAAAAAAAAGATGAAGCTGAAAATTCCATTTAAGCTTATAAGACTTTTAAATACGCTGTCGGGTCTTTAAAGAAAAGAGTATGAAAGACCCGAAAACAGAATTGCCTTTTACGCAGAAAATGCAAAAAATTGCTCTTAGTTTAAAGAAGTATCCAATTGAAGCATGTGCATTTATAGTTGATTTGCATGGTGCGAGCGAGGAAGAATTTTTATCATCTCCTCTTTAAACGTGTTTGTTTGCTCTTGTGAAAACTCAGCGGAATCTCTTTGTTAAATAAGAAAAGATTGTTTGGAAACCGATTTGGAGATGCAAGAATATTCGCTGTTATTGGATTAATGCACTCAAAGTTTATAGTAGTGTACGGAAGGACGATTTTAAAACAGAGATTTATGAAGTTTCCTAGAATAAATCACGTTAGCAGTCGAAATTTAATTCCCTCTGGAGAATATGCGTCAAGGATAAAATTAGACAAATGAGGCTTTTAAAGAATATGTTTGCTCTTATCTTGGAAACATATTATCGTGTTGCAGAATTTTGCTTAAATTTATGTTTATGTTTCTGAAATCTAAATTTTACGGATATTTTAATGTCACAGAAAATATTATTGGACTATTGAAAATAATGTTAATGCTTTTTAACGAATATTATAAAAACAGCCTTAAAGGCAATTAAAGAACTTAGTGTAACACCATAGTAATAAAAAATTAAATAGGACGTCATCTTCTTTGGCACAACAGCAAGATGGGGTGCCAAGGCCCTGTATCTACTGGCAGATATCGAGACAGAAAATACCTTTTAGACATTCGATTTAGCTTTTTGTCAACCCTACGTCCAATGTCCGAGTGGCTAGCGATCTATTCCTGGTGCCACATTTTACGGTTCTAATCCCGGCTTTGTCATAGATATTTGTAGTAGTTCGGAATCCATCTTAAACTACAGGACCCGGTCTAAGTAGCCTAAAGTGGGCACAAAATGGCCGTAGAGTAACAAACTAAATCTTATGGAAGAAGATGAATAAGAAGTTATATGATCAAAACATTTAAAAACAGTTAATGAATCTTATTATATCTTGTTAACATTGTGAAATATTAAATGCGTTTTGAAAATGACTATAAGCGCTTTCACTAAAATTATAAAGAAACTTTGTAATAATCATAAAACAATATGCATGTGTTTGTTAATGACTGAAATAAAAGCACAGCTTTGCATACAAATAAAAATAAAATATTACAAAAGTCGTTTTAATTAAATTTTATAATACAAAGTAAGAAGACATATTAAGAAAAAATATTATCAAACATTTGTTGGCATATTCCTATGGTAATTAATTCATTGATCATTATTATAAATGGAAAAAAATATTTTAAAAGAAATCATGATTTCATTTATCTTTTCCCTAACTACTTAAATTTTCAAATATATCTTAACAAAATTCAATTCAAATTTCAATCAAAATTCAATTTTCAAATTTATCTTATTTGTTATACTGATTTGTATACAATTGAAAAATAATAGTAATTAAATTTATTTTCTTCATTAATAACAGGATTTTTATTGAAATATTCCCTACACAAGGGACTTTTGTTAGGTTTAATTTTTTCCTTTATATAATTTATGATCAAACAAATCATACAAGAACAAATAATTATACTATTTTTTTATTTAATTGTAATTAATTAGGAACTACATTACATATAAGGAACAGTGAGGGATTAAAAACAAGTCTGTCTTAATTTAAAAACTTTTTATTTTGTGAATCAACGTAAACAAATGTTTTTTGTAGTTTTTCTTTTGAAAAAGACATCTTTTTTTTCCCTTGAGGGGACCATTGTAACGTCATTTGAATATTTTTCGCAAATCTCTTAAGTTCCACGCAGTGTCAGAACACCTCACTAGTTACAGGAAAGAAAATGTCGTCTGAAAAAGAAGCTGAAAATTCCATTTAAGCTCATAAGACTTTTAAATACGCTGTCGGGTCTTTAAAGAAAAGAGGATGAAAGACCCGAAAAACAGAATTGCCTTTTACGCAGAAAATGCAAAAATTGTTCTTTGTTTAAAGAAGTATCAAATAGAAGCCTGTGCATTTATAGTTGATTTGCATGGTGCGAGCGAGGAAGAATTTTTATCATCTCCGCTTTAAACGTGTTTGTTTGCTCGTGAAAACTCAGCTGAATCTCTTTTTGTTAAATAAGAAAAGATTGTTTGGAGACTGATTTAGAGATGCAGAATATTCGCTGTTATTGGATTAAGGCAGTCAAAGTTCACAGTAGTGTACGAAAGGACGGTTTTAAAACAAAGATTTATGAATTTTATTAGAATAAATCTGTTTAGATGTCGAAATTTAATTTGCATCTGAGAATATGCAACACGGGTTAAATTAGACAAATGAGGCCTTCAAGCATATGATTACATCATCTTGAAAATATTTTATCGTGTTTTAGGATTTTGTTTAAATTGGTTAAATTTATGGCTTTATTACGGAAAACTAAATTTTAAGGTTTTTTTTTGATTTCCCAGTTGTTATTGGACTATTGAAAATAAATGTAATGATTTCTGAACGATTAATATAAAAACAACATTTAATTAAAAATTTTAATGTACCACCATAGAAATAAAATAAAATTAGGTTTCTTCATTGGCACGACAGAACCATAGGGGCCAAGTCCCTTTATCTACTATCAGATTTCGAGACAGAAGACATTTTTTAGCTTTCTGGTCAGCCCTACGTCCAATTATCTACAGTCATATTAGAATATGAGGGCCTCATGGCCAAGTTTCTAGCCCTGTGGCTCTCGGTACCACAGATTTCGGTTCGAATCCCGCTGTGCATCGATGTTTGTATTGGTTCGGGATCCAAGTTAAACTGGAAGTCCCGGTCTAGTTAGCCTAAAGTTTACTCAAAAATGACGTAGAGCAATAAAATAAACCTTATGAAAGAATATGAATAAGAAGTTATATGATCAAAACGTTTAAACATAAAGTTTAAAAATCATGTTGAGTCTTGTTAACAAAGTGAAATATTATACGAATTTTGAAAATGAATATAAATTTTTTTACTAAAATTGTAAATGTACTTTGTAATAACCATCAAAAAATAAGCAAATGTTGTTAAAAATTCAAAATGAATATTAGCACACATTTACATACAAATGAAAAATATATCGAAAGTTATTTTAATTAAACTTTAAAATGTTCATTAAGAACATACATTAACATTTTTAAGAGGTAAAGATTGTCGAGAATGTTAACAAATATTATACTGATATATTATATGCTAATTAATTCAAAGATCGTTATTATAAAGTGAACAAATATTTTAAAAGAAATCGTGAACTCATTCTTCTTCTCTAATTGCTTAAATTTGTAAAAATACTATTGTTACTCTGAGTCTGACTCTCTTAAAATATTCCCTACTCTAGGTACGTTTATTAGGCAAAATCTTTTTTTAACTGTTTTGTATATATTATAATCAACCGAATTTTATAAACAAACAAGTCAAACAAGAATATATATTTATACTAAATTTATATTTAATTGTAATTAATTAGTACTAGATTACATGCAAGTAACAGTGAGATTAAAGAGTTTTTTTTTTTCTTGTAAATCAACGCAAGCAAATGTTTTCTTTGGAAAATACATCTTTTTTTTCCCTCGAGGGGACCATTGTAACCTCATTTGAATATTTTCCGTAAATATCTTAAGTTCCACGCATTGTCAGAACACCTCACTAGTTGCAAGAAAGAAAAGGTCGAGGAAAAAGAAAAAGATGAAGCTGAAAATTCCATTTAAGCTCAAAAGACTTTTAAATACGCTGTCGGGTCTTTAAAGAAAAGAGGATGAAAGGTCCGAAAACAGAATTGCCTTTTACGCAGAAAATGCCAAAATTGCTCTTTGTTTAAAGAAGTATCAAATGGAAGCAGTATGTGCATCTGCAGTTGATTTGCATGGTGCGAGAGAGGAAGAATTTTTATCATCTCCGCTTTAAATATGTTTGTTTGCACTTGCGAAAACTCGGCTGAATCTCTTTGTTAAATAAGAAAATATTGTTTGGAAACTGATTTAGAGCAATAATATTCTATGATTTAGTGCAAGAATATTCGCTGTTATTGATTAATGCAGTCAAAGTTTATAGTAGTGTGGGGAAAGGCTGTTATAAAACAAAGATTTATGAAGTTTCTTAGAATAAATCAGGTTAGAAGTTGAAATTTAAGTTTTACCGGAGAATATGCGCCAAGGATTAAATTAGACAAATGAGGTTTTAAAGAATCCGATGTCTTTTTTTTTCTTGGAAACATTTTATCATCTTTTAGAATTTTGTTTAAATTTATGGTAATATTGCTAAGTCTAAATTTTCAGGATTTTTTTTTATCTCCCAGAATGTGTTATTGGACTTTTGAAAATAATTTTAATGATTAAAATAGAATTAAAATTCTTAGCGATTAAAATAAAAACAACGTTAAAAATTTTAGTTTATAACCATAGAAACAAAACTAAAATTAAACTTCTTCGGCACAACAACCTCATGTGGGGGTGGGAGGCAAGGCACTTTATCTACTGGTGGATTTTGAGACAGAAAACGTCTCTTAGACAACTTTTGTTAGCTTTGTTGTTAGTCCTACTTCCGATGATCTACAGTTACATTAGACCATGGGGGTTTGATGGCCGAGACGCTAGCGCTCTGAATATATTTCGATTCAAATCCCGGTGTCGCCATGGGCGCTTGTAGTGGTTCAGAATCCACGTTAAGCTGTAGTACCTGTCTAATTAGACAACCAAACCTTATGCAAGAAGGCGAATAAGAAATTATATGATCAAAAAAAGTTTATGAATCATAATAACTCTGGTTAACATTGTGAAATATAATATGAATTTTCAAAAATAACTATAAACCCTTTCACTGAAATTATAAGGTGCTTTATAATAACCATGAAAAATAAAAAAATGGCTGTTAATGATTAAAATAATAAAAGAAGTATTGCATACAACAGAAAAATTAAGTATATATCAAAAGCCATTTTGATTAAACATTATAATGTAAAGTAAGAACATATATTAGCAATTTTAAGAGCTAAAGAATAACCAAAATGTTAACAAATAATATACTGATATATTAAATGGTAATCAATTCACGCATCTTTATTATAGAAGAGAAATATTTTAAAAGAAATCGTTATTTCATTTATATTTTCCGTAATCACTTGAATTTGCAAAATTACATTTTGTTACTTGTATAAAAATGGAAAAAATAGCAATTAAATTTATTTTCCTCATTAATAACGGGATTTATTAAAATAGTCCCAACCCTAGGGACTTTCCTAAGGCTTAATTTTATTTTCTCTTATATAATTTATAATCGAACAAATCATACAAAAACGTATATTTATACTATTTTCTTTATTTAATTATAATTAATTAGAAACTAGATTCCATACAAGGAACAGTGAGATTAAAAACAAGCCTATCTTAATTAAAAAAAAATTTTTGTTTGGAAATCAGCGCAAACAAATGTTTTTTTTTTATTATTGTTTTCTTTGAAAAACACATCTTTTTTTTTTTCCTCGAGGGGACCATTGTAACCTCATTTGAATATTTTTCGCAAATCTCTTATGTTCCACGCATTGTCAGCACTTTTCACTAGTTGCAAGAATGAAAATCTCGAGGAAAAAAAAAAAAAGATGAAGCTGAAAATTCCTTTTAAGCTTATAAGACTTTTTAAATACGCTGTCGGGTCTTTAAAGAAAAGAGGATGAAAGGCCCGAAAAACAGAATTGCCTTTTACGCAGAAAATGCAAAAATTGCTCTTTGTTTAAAGAAGTATCAAATGGAAGCAGCATGTGCATTTGCAGTTGATTTGCATGGTGTGAGAGAGGAAGGATTTTTTATCATCTCCACTTTAAACGTGTTTGTTTACTCGTGAAAACTCAGCTGAATCTCTTTTGCTAAATAAGAAAAGATTGTTTGCCGACTGATTTAGAGATGCAAGAATATTCGCTGTTATTGGATTAATGCAGTCAAAGTTTATAGTAGTGCACGGAAAGACGGTTTTAAAAACAAAGATTTATGAAGTTTCTTAGAATAAATCAGGTTAGAAGTCGAAATTTAATTTGCACTGGAAAATATGAGTCAAGGATTAAATTAGAAGAATGTGGCTTTAAAGAATATGATTGCTTTTATTTTGGAAACCTTTTATCATGCATTATAATTTTGTTTAAATTTATGGTTATATTACTGAAATAAAAATGTTAAGGATTTTTTTATCACCGAGGTAGTATTGGACTATTGAAAATAAATGTAATGATTTTTTAACGATTAATATAAAAACAACATTAAAGTAATTAAAAATTTTAGTGTATCAGGGTAGAAATAAAAAATAAAATAAAACTTCTTCATTGGCAGAACAACCACATGGAGGGTCAATGTCCTCTCTGCTGGCAGATTTCGAGACAGAAGGCTTCTTTTTAGACATATTGCGTTATATTTTTGTCAGCCGTACGTCCATTGCTCTACACTCATATTAGACCTTGGAACCTGCGAATAAATCAGTGGAGTTCTGGCGCTCGTTACCCCAGGTTTCGGTTAGAATCTTGGCGGTGTCATTAATGTTTGTAGTGGTTCAGAATCCACGTTAAACTATAGATCCTGGCCCAAATACCCTAAGGTTTGAAAAAAATGACCGAAGAACAATAAAGTAAACTTTATACAAGAAGATGAATAAGAAGCTTTTATGATCAAAACGTTTAAAAATGCTGTTTATGAATCATATTAAGTCTTGTTAATATTGTGAAATATTACATGCGTTTTGAAAAGTAACTTTAAAATCTTTCACTAAAATTATTAAGGTGCTTTGTAGTAATCATGAAGAAATAAGAAAATGCTTGTTAATGATTAAAATAAATATATTTATAAAAATTTGCATTCAAAGGAAAAAAATTAAAATATATATCAAAAGCCATTTTAATTAAACGTTATAGTGTAAAGTAAGAACAAAATATTAGCCTTTTAAGAATTAAAAAAATGTCGAAAATATTAACAAATATTATACTCATATATTATATACTAATTAATTCATGAATATTTATTCTAAAGGGGAAAATATTTTAAAAGAAAACATGATTTCATTTAGCTTTTCCCTAATTACTTAAATTTGCAAAAATATCTTTTGTTACTCAGTTTTGTATACAAATAAAAAATAAGAGTAATTAAATTTATTGTCCAATTTATTAAAATATTCCCCAAATTCGGGACTTTTTTTTTTTTAAAATATTCCCTTTTTTTTTTTTTTACTGATATATAATTTATAATCAAACAAATCAAACAAAAAATAAATATTTATGCTATTTTTTTATTTAATTGTAATTAATTAGTACCAGATTACATACAAGGAACAACGAGATTAAAAACAAGTCTGTCTTAATTTAAAAGCGATTTTTTTTTAAATTAATGCAAACAAATGTTTTTTGCTTTCTTTGAAAAATACATCTCTTTTTTTTCCCTCGAGGGGACCTCATTGTGACCTTCATTTGAATATTTTTAACAAATATCTTAAGTTCCACGCATTGTCAGAACACCTCACTGGTTACTTGAAAGAAAATGTCGAGGAAAAGAAAAAAAAGAAAAAAATGAAGCGGAAAATTCCATTTAAGCTTATAAGACTTTTAAATACGCTGCCGGGTCTTTAAAGGAAAGAGGATGAAAGGCCCGAAAACAGAATTGCCTTTTACGCAGAAAATGCAAAATTTTTTTCTTTGTTTAAAGAAGTATCAAATAGAAGCATGTGCATTTGCAGTTTATTTGTATGGTGCGAGCGAGAAAGGATTTTTATCATCTCCGCTTTAAACGTGTTTGTTTGCTCTTGTGAAAACTCAGCGGAATATCTTTGTTAAATAAGAAAAGATTGTTTAAAGACAGATTTAGAGATGCAGGAATATTCGCCGTTATTGATTAATGCAGTCAAAGTTTACAGTAGCGTACGGAAAGACGGTTTTAAAACAAAGATTTATGAAGTTTCTTAAAATAAATCACGTTAGCATTCGAAATTTAATTTGCACTGGGGGAATATGCGTAACAGATTAAATTAGACAAATGAGGCTTTAAAAATATGATTGCTTTTATATTGGAAACATTTTATCGTGTTTTAGGATTTTGTTTAAATTTATGTTTACATTATTTAAATCTAAATTTTATGGATTTTCTTATCTCATAGAAGATGCTATTGGACTCGAAAATAAATGTAATGATTGCTTAAGGATTTATTTAAAAAATACCTTTAAATGTACTAAAAATTTTAGGATATTTCCTTAGAAATAAAAATACAATAAGTGTACGTCTTCATTGGCACAACAGCCATATGAGGGGGTAATACCCTCTATCTACTGGCAGATTTTAAGACAGGATATATTTTTTTAGCTTTCTGGTTAGCCCTACATTCAATGTCTACAGCCTACATGTTTCAGATTCGAGCCCCATCGATACAATGGGTGTTTGTAGTGGTTCGAAATCCACATTAAACTTTATGTCTTTTTCTTATATGACCATAGAGCGTCACTGAATCTAATCAGACTTCTTCTCACCCGCATTATTCTCTTATTGTAAAGGGACAACTCAGCTCTATGTAGAGTGATGAGGTGTGGTGTGGTGTGGTGTAGTAGTAGTCATATTAGTACGGGACCTTCGGTTTGTAAGTGGGGCCTGAATGTGGGAGTGTCCAGCACTTTGGCCTAGGTGCCACAGGTTTCGTGTTTTTCAATGCTTCTATAAAATCATCTGATATCAGATCATAATTCCTTAAAATTTTGATTTGAGTAATATAACCATAAGTTTAAGCAAAAATTCTAAATCAGGATAAAATGTTTCCAAGATAAATGCAATCACATTTTTTTAAAGCCTCATTTGTCTAATTTAATCCTTTGGCGGTGCAAATTCAATTTCGACTTATAACCTGATTTATTCCAAGAAACTTCATAAGTCTTTGTTTTAAAACCGTGCTTCCGTACACTACTGCAAAATTTGACTGGCTGAAACTAATCCAATAACGGCGAATATTCCTGCATCTCGAAATTAGTCTCCAAACAATCTTTTCATATTTAACAAAGAGATTCAGCCGAGTTTTCACGAGAGCAAACAAACATGTTTAAAGCGGAGATGATAAAAATTCTTCCTCGCTCGCCCCATGCAAATCAACTGCAAATGCACACGCTCCTATTTGATACTTCTTTAAACAGAGAGCAATTTTTGCATTTTCTGCGTAAAATGCAATTCTGTTTCGGGCCTTTCACCCTCTTTTCTTTAAAGACCCGACAGCGTATTTAAAAGCCTTATAAGCTTAAATGGAATTTTCAGCTTCGTCTTTTTATTTCTTTTCCTCGACATTTTCTTTTTTGCAACTAGTGAGGTACTCTGACAATGCGTGGAATTTAAGAGATTTGCGAAAAATATTCAAATGAAGTTACAATGGTCCCCCTCGAGGAAAAAAAAAGATGTCTTTTTCAGAGAAAACAAAAAAAAACAACAACATTTGTTTGCGTTGATTTACAAAAAAAAAAAAAGTGTTTTTAAATTAAGACAGACTTGTTTTTAATCTCACTGTTTCATGTATATAATCTATTCCTAATTAATTACAATTAAATAAAAAAAATATGAAATATATTCTTGTATGATTTGTTTGATTATAAATTATATATCCGTAAAAAAAAAATTAAGCCTAGAAAGTCCCTAGCTTAGGAATTTTTCAATAAATCCTGTGAATAATGGAAATAAATTTAATTACTATTATTTTTCATTTGTATAAAAAACTTTTGAAAGAAAAAAAAATCATTTGTTTGCGTTGATTTAGAAAAAATGTTTTTAAATTAAGACAGATTTTGTTTTTAATCTCACTTGTTACATGTATGTAATCCTAATTAATTACAATTAAATAAAAAATTAGTATAAATATATATTCTCGTATGATTTGTTTGATTATAAATTATATTGCAGTAAAAATATTAAGCCTAACAAAAGTCCCTCGGGTAGGGAATATTTTATTAAAACCCTGTTATTATGGAGAAAATAAATTTAATTACTATTATTTTTTATTTTTATACAAATCACAATAAAAAAAAGTGTTTTCAAATTTAAGTAGTTAGGGAGAAGATATATGAAACCACGGTTTCATGATTTCTCGACAATGATTTGTTATGTGGTGGTATAGTAGTTTTGGTCATATGAGATCGGCACCTATGGCTTAAGATGGATTCGAACCACTACAAACATTCATGACACCACCGGGATTCGAAAATTGTGGCACCGAACGTCAGATCGTTATAAACTCGGCCATTCATGCTCAACTAGGTTCGACTAAACAGTAGGTTCTGGTCTAATATGAATACTACTGCTGCACCACATCACATCACTGTGCTTGGAACTGAGTAGCCCCTATACAGTTTTTGGAATGGTGTAGGTGAGAAGTTTGACTGGGCACTTTGATCTTCTACAGTCATTTGAGAGCGAGACCTATGGCTTAAAGTGGATTTCGAACCACTACAACACCCGACAACATATTTAAAAGTCTTATAAGCTTAAATGGAATTTTTTCTTTTTTTTTTCTCTTGTTTGCGTTGATTTACAGAAACTTTTTTAAATTAAGAAGTTAAAAGGACTTGTTTATAATGTCACTGTTCCTTGTATGTAATCCTTTTCTAATTAATTAATACATGTAATGTAAGGCTTCCCAATCTTAACAAGATTTATTATGTTTCTTAATCTCTATTTTTGAACGTTTTAATCATATAATTTCTCATTCAACTTCTTGCATAAGATTTGGTTTGTGAATCTGCGGTCATTTTGCGCACACTTTAGGCTCATTAGACCGGGACCAACAGTTTAACGTGGTGTCCGAACTATTACAAATATCCATGTCACCGCTGTGGTTAAAATTGAAACATGTGGTACGGACCGCCAGCCACTCGACCATCAAGCCCTCATGGTATAATATGAATGTAAAGCATTGCACTTAGGACTGTCAGAAAAGCCAAAAAAAGATGTCTCCTGTCTCGAAATCTGTCAGTGCATAGAGACCCTTTACCCTCCATGGGGCTGTTGTCCCAATGAAGAAGTTATATTTTATTTTTATTTCTATGTTGTTACACTAAACTTTTTAAATTACTTTTAATTTTATTTTTATATTAATCGTTAAAACGTTTAGTTCAATAGTACAACAATATATTCTGGAAAATCAAAAACGCTTAAAATATAAATTTCAGTAATATAACCCTAAATTTAAACATAATTCTAAAACACTATAAAATGTTTCAAGATAAAAGCACAATCCTTAAAGCTTCATTTGTCTAATTTCATCCTTGGCGCATATTCGCGAGTGCAAATTAAATTTCAACTTCTAACCTTATTTATTCTAAGAAATTTCATAAATCTTTGTTTTAAAACTGTCTTTCCGTACACTACTGTAAACTTTGACTGCATTAATCCAATAACAGCGAATATTCTTGCATCTCTAAATCAGTCTCCAAACAATCTTTTCTTATTTAACAAAGAGGTTCAGCCGAGTTTTCACAAGAGCAAACAAACATGTTTAAAGCGGAGATGATAAAATTCTTCCTCGCTCGCACCATGCAAATCAACTGCAAATGTACACGCTTCTATTTGATACTTCTTTAAACAAAGAGCAATTTTTGCATTTTCTGCATAAAAGGCAATTCTGTTTTCGGGCCTTTCATCCTCTTTTCTTTAAAGACCCGACAGCGTATTTAAAAGTCTTATAAGCTTAAATGGAATTTTCAGCTTCATCTTTTTTCTCTCTTTTTCCTCGACATTTCCTTTCCTGCAACTAGTGAGGTGTTCTGACAATGCGTGGAACTTAAGAGATTTGCGAAAAATATTCAAATGAGGTTACAATGGTCCCCTCGAAGGGAAAATAAGATGTCTTTTTCAAAGGAAAAAAATACATTTGTTTGCTTTGATTTAAAAAAAAAATTTTTAAATTAAGACAGACTTGTTTTTAATCTCCCTGTTCCTTGCATGTAATCTAGTTCCTAATTAAATGCAATTAAATAAAAAATTAGTATAAATATATATTCTTATATGATTTGTTTGGTTTTAAATTGTATAAAAGCTAAAAAAATTAAGCCTAAAAAATCCCTTGTGCAGGGGAGTATTTTAATAAAATCTTATTAATGAAGAAATTAAATTTAATCGCTGTTATTTTTCATTTGTATAAAGCTCATTATAACAGAAGGTATTTTTGTACATTTAAATAATTAGGAGAAGATAAATGAAATCATGATTTTTTTCCGCAATGATGTGTTGTGGTGTAGACCTAGTAGTCATATCAGACCGGCACCTACAGCTTAAAGTGGATTCCGAACCACCACAAACATTCATGGCATCACGGAGACTCGAAACCGAAAACTTTTTCATCTGGCGCGAAAGCACAGGTCACTCAGCCCCGTCTGTAAGATTATCAAAATTAAAATTGCAATAGCCATATATTTAACAATCATTATTTTGAATATATTATTTCGCTTAGATATAGTATGTATTATATTGATTGTAATTTAACCTTTTATTAGTTATGGACATTTAACTGAACAGAATTTTGTGTTAATGTAATTAAAATTATCACTATTTGAATGATATCTGATAGAATAATCAAAATGTCAATCTACAGCAATTTAAAATAATTATGACGCAGATTAGAGAACCATTTAGAAGTTAAGGATAATGATAGGGATAATAGCTTACGATAATGATCGGAAAGATTATAATAAGGAGCTATAGTTTACCATATCTGAATATGTAATGAATAATTTAAATGGCCCAGTGAGATGGAATGTCATATACGTGTATAAAAGGTTATAAATTAACAAAGAGGCTTAAATCTAATTGTTAATTAAATGTGAGCGTTAAGAAAACAATTAGATCTTCGATTAGATAACTGTGTAGTGTTCGTGGATTATTGTACGTTAAAATAACAATATAGTTCTTTTATAAATAATTTTAACACGATATATGTTGGTGTCCTAATCAATTTCATGAAATATTTAATTGTAGCAAGCATATCTTTATTTGCATATGGCTCGATCATTACTCGAACAATTCAATAAATAAATAAAACAAATAACAATCAAAATAAATAAAATAATAATAAATAAATGAAAAAAATTAGATAATGGCCATACGCAGCCCTGCGCTGTTAGGGATATCGCCAAACACCAACATTTATAATTCTCTTTATTGAAAAATTTAGCACTTATTAATTTATCGAAATTCTAATTAACTAAAGATTTATCTAAAAGATAATAGAACAGATTAAATTTCTTATTTAATTAAATATTATCAGCATACCCCATATCTTGATTCACTAAATAAAACTATTGAAATTAATCAATGGTTTAAAAAAAAAAGAAACTCAATATGCTATGTCTTTTTTTTTTTTTTTTTTTTTTTCATTTGTGATGCATTTTAGATTGCATATTATTTACTATTTTTCCATAAGAATTAATATTAAAATTGTTTTAAAATTGGTTATTTTTACCTTCAAATGTGGGTGAAAACAAAATTTCATATAAAAGCGTCACAAGGAAAAAATTAGTGTGCGCCATTTTGCTAAATTAAGAATTAGTAATGTAACTACAGCACAATGCATGTGATAAAGTCAGATATTGTGCGACTCGTGAATCAATAGTAAATACTCAACTAGTTTGCAAGAGGTAGCGATTAATTCGAATCCAAAGTCGATGTTCGTTGCTGTTATTGGTTGTAGAAATAAGAAGATGAGTGCCAGTTTATATAAGCGACTTATATTGAATGCCAGGTTTCCTGATTAAAGTTTTATTATTATGACTATTTATTATGTTATGACTATTATACTACACACAAATTCAGGGCAATTGTCCCTAAAAGTCTTCTTATGAAGCAATATTCCCTCTTCCCGCTTATCTGTCGGTGAACATTTTGTAACATACATAAGCGAAACACAAGGTCCAAAAAAAATTTAATAATTAAAAAAGAGAGGTTCATCTAAGAGTTCCTGCTACAGCCTGTTGTAGTTTCTTATCCCACTTGGTATACATCTAAGCCAAATCCACGAACCCGTATGGACTCGTGGTTAAAGGGAAAAGGAAGAAGCTTCTGTTGTTGATGGAGCACCCGTAGGTAGAAGTCTGACTTGTTTCCGTGACGCTCTATTGTCATATGAGACTGAGACCTACGGCTTAAAGTGGATTCGAACTACTACATATAACTAATACTATACCGATACCAGATACAGTCAAATGAGACATTCACAGCACAGCCGGTACTCGTACTCGAAACCTGTGTCACCTAGCGCAACAGCACTAGAAGCACGACCAATCAGGCCCACTACTTGTAATTCTTTGAATTAATAGCAATATCGGCATTCAATAGTGGTAATAAAAGTAATTAAAGTAAGTAATAATTTCAAAAAAGTAATTTATATTATCTGATTGTCTATTATTCTTTTTCGATAAAGATATATTCAATAGAAATTTCAATTTATTTTTTTTAACCAGTGTTTAAAGAATTATAATGATTAAAGGTATCCGTGTATATAATTTGTAAAAGATTTTATTAAACAATCGTGCAATTAGCGTACATATTTTTAACATGGTTTTAGTTTTGATCACTTGTGAATTTGTTAAAAGAATTCTTTAAACTGTAACGAAATATTATAATGCTACATTTAAAATTGTTTATCGTTGTTTCTATAGATCAGTGGATCAAATCAAATATTTTCTACATACCAATTTATTTAAAGTATAAATGTTTTGCATTAAACAGTAACAATGGTAAATATATAAATTAATACTCAATTACAATATTAATAACACGTAGTTAAATGAATTAAATGATAATTGGGATAATACACAAAACGTCTATTTGTATTTGCAATTATTCCCTATATATTTATTCTTAAAAAACATGTGTTTCTCGATTATTTTCGAAGTTATATATAATTAAAAATGGCAATATTTATAATTCAATATTAGGAAAATTATCATCTTTTATTTTATATTTCCTGAAAGTATTGTATACATATATGTATTTCTATTAGAAAAGAATTAATTACTATTTTAGACAAAAATTCTAGAGTCTGTTTATAATTAAAAACTGCATTTATAATTAATTAATTTCCTTTGTGGTTATCTTTTGAAACCACCTAAGCAAATACACATTAAATTAATAAGCTTTTATGTAAATAAACGGAGTGTGTTGAAAAAATTAAAATAGCAAATGAAATATATATTTGAGAATTTTTTTCATAAAAGTTTAATATTTAATTAATAGAAATATCTTAAATTTAAATCATTTAATGTTAATTAAAAGTCGCATATTTAAATTAGTTTAGGGAATAATAGATATTTCTACTTAAGTTAAGAATCATTAGTTCAAGCACAAGACGTTAAATTTTAGAATAATTAAAAATAAATAACGTAATAGGTTCTGTAAATATTTATTTATCTCGACAAAGAAGCGTTTAATGCTTTACTGGTAATTTTCAAAATGAAACATGTAGCTTATTTCCAAACAATAATAATTAATATTTAAAAAAAGAATAAAACATAGATAGATGTTGTTACATTAGCATTATTACATTATATTTACATGCTACATGCTACACATACTGTTGCATTCACTATTTTAGTATGTTAATAAAACATACTAAAATATTCAAACTATCTTGATGTACTTATAATTCTGTCACTAAATAATAACTTGTCACTATTGTACATAATAGATTCTGATTCACTTGAAGCTCACAATGCGATGACCATTTTGACAGCATACCGCATTGATAATCAAGGTGTTAGTGGGATTTTTCTGGGTTTTTCCCCAATCGACATGCAAATGCAGGGCAGTTAATTTGGATATAGTCCCTTCATTTATAGCATGGGTTATTCATAGTAAGCTGTAAATGTTGCAATTGTTTTGTATCCCACTAGTGAAGAGCAATACAGACCAAATCCAAGAACCCATGTGATATGGAAGAAAGGAAAGGGTGGGGCAGCTTCTGTTGTGATCGCGCACATACTTAGGTAGTCTGACTTGGCTCCGTGACGCTTAGAAGGAAATGGTGGTATCGCATTTTGTATGGGAACTTTTGGAATGGAAAACCCGGAAAATTCCTCAAGCAGTTCGACTAACACGGCAAGACGCTGAACGCAAACGCCATCAAATCTCCCCTCGTTTTTTAAGAGTGCCACCAGCTGATTGAACCACCGCCACAGTTCATCAGCGGCTCGCTTCCACTGAGCCACGTGTCAGGCTGCATAACTATGTGGAAAACGGCTGTTGATTGACAGTTAATAATACTAATAAATGGTTGGAATCATGGTCAATATTTCAAGAAAATCCATATATTTAAATATTTCACATTTTTGTATCCGCTTTTAAGATATGAGTTCTGACTGATGCTTTTAAAAAGCCAAAAGGACACAACGTCGTTTGACCCTTGGAAAATCTGCATCATACTGCATGAATCCGAAAGTGTTGTTATTGTTTTCCTATACAAGAAATATAATTCAGTGTAATAAACCCCTAATATAATCAGGATGGAACTAAAAGAAACGCTGTTGTGAAATAGAAAATAGTTACGTAAATATATTGAAAGTATTTCCTTTTTTACAAAAGAAATGTCAAAGTTTTGTAAAGAGGTTTTTCTAGAATCTATTTCGTTACTATAGGATACATTAAAAATAAAAACTAATAGCATTTGAAGTACTTTTAAGGTACTCGATAAACTAGTATGTCGCAAACTATAGATGATGGAATTTCCAAGTATGCAATCAGTTTTACCAAACTTCGAGTTCAATTCAATCAGTATGGGGGCACATTTGAACCCAAGCCAAGGCATTATCTGATACAAACCGAAGAAAGAGGTCGATTCGAAACTGCTATTCTGAAACCGTACCATGTTCTGTTACTCATTGTTTTCGAATGGCATTATTAAATCTATTGGCTATCTCCCTGTTTCTGCTGACAATGGTGTAGTTCGTGAACTATGAAGATTAAAGCATTGGTCTTAAATTTTCATGACTGTATTTACCTATCACATGCTGTTTCAATTATTGTAGAGCGTGTTCATTATTGAGTAAAATTATTTTTATTTTATATATTCACAATTTATAATTGTATTATTGATATATATATATATGAACATGAAATTTAAATATTATAATATTTTATAACAAATTTAACATCAATATTCAAAAATACAAGTAGGAATAATTTAAGAAATGATACCAATAAATGTCTAGCAATAAATTCTTCTGATATCATTTATTATGAGTTTTATTTAACTAATATCCATATTGAAAACGATAATATGTAAAAAGTAGTTAATATTTCTTTGCAAAATAATTTAAATATAATAATTTCTGCATAACGATTTAATTAAATAATTTAAAAAAATGATATTAATAAGTTTAAAGCAGTAAATACTTTTGAAATCATTATTTTATTTAACTAATATCAGTACATAAAACTATAATATCTTCTTACAAGTACTTAATCTTTCTCTTAGAAGATATTGAATCAATTTAATTTCAGTGATCATGCACATGCTGAGTAGGAAAATTTTTCCAAAATTATTTTTCTTAATTAGATTAAATTAATTTAAATGGGAACTAAAAAAAATCAAATTACATTTGAAATAAAATTATATATAATTTGATATTATATTTTTCAAATTATATAAAATCAATAATACCATTTTAAATATTACTGCCTAGCAAACAATAAATGTAAAAGAGAAAAGCCATGATTAAAAAAAATCGTGTGATTATTATTATTTCAATATTCAATCATGTGATTACTAGTATTTCAATATTCATAATATTTAAAATTTGTACTTATTAAATTTTTTACCATATTTTGATTTTTGTTAAGTTTTTAAATATCTAATGTAATATTAATAAATTTTTTTTCTTTTTAAATTTTGCCATTCACAATTTTCTAGTAAAACATATCTGAAAATCTGCAACAAGAAGCAAATTAATTGTATCTTATGTTGTAAAAATCTACAAAATTGTACAACTTTTTTAAAGTGTATAACCTAATACTAATGTACTCATACCCTAATGAATTGCACAACTGTTGCTGCTAATCATTGCATTGAAATTGGACTGAATTCTGTAAAAATTGGGGGTAGTGTGCCTCACAGTATCCCACATTGTCAATATTAAGGGTACTTATTGGGTTTTTAATAATTTAATAAAAATGGCTATTCTTATAAAGTTGTCAACAAATAATATAACTGATGATAACATAACAAGAATTTGTTCATTGGAAATATAAAATATTTATACAAATCTAATTATAATGATCGTCATAATCAATATAAATTTAAAGAAATTTTTAATTTATAAATATATTTCTTAATACTTAGGATACATAATTATTTTTTTATGCCACATAAATAATAGGGGATAAATTAATCAGATAAATCTTAAAGGGTTAAAAATTGAATATAATTAAGGGTTAAAACTTTTCAATTTAATATGTTAAGGGGTTATGAATTGAACAAAGTTTTAAATGTTTGATTAATATACCTACTCATATGCACTAAATACTACTCAAATGCACTGCTGCTGCATTTAAATAAAATGTATGATATTTTAATGAGATTAGTAAACAGGACAAGCAGCAGTGTACTGTTACATTCATAATAGTATGTAAGGATAGTAATTAGACTTAATTGACGATAAAAAATATTATAATGCCTTCGTTAATTCATTCCAGTCCATTCACTAATATTTTTAACAAAGTATTTAAAATAGGCAGTAAAGTAATTATAAAAAAATAAAATTTTATATTTTATGTTTAAATTATTCTTGTTAATCAAAATTTTTAATATATATAATTTAAAGCTATGTATATTATATTCAAAAATATCCTTAAATTTATCAACTGCATGAATAAAAAGCTTTAACAAAAAAACATTTTTATATGTACGCAATATGAGTTATTTTTCTATAGACTTAATATGCATTAGTAAATGCATTTTTAGGTAACTGTTACTAATAATTTAGAATTCTTTTTAATTTTGATCAACTTTCAACTTTCTATTTGATCAACTTTTTTTGACAACTTTCTATTTGATTTTTTTTTCCTGTTTTCTATTTTTTTCAACTAATTGCTTATAGATAATTTAATTAGGCTTTTACAATTAATAAGGTTTATCACTGATATTTTTAAAAATTAATTATACTTATCTTTCCATTTCAGTTCATTACCTTTCTTGATTATGGATATATTAGATTTGCAAAATAAAAATAAAAAAGTCCATAAAAGGACAATAAGGTGTTCATCATCATAATAAAGGGTTCATAATAACAACCATTCATAAGCGAGACTCCATATACCATCTGTTTTGAACTAACCCCCTTAAAAACAGAAGTCATCTTTTATCTACCGAGCATCCCTTAGGCCTGAAGAAACTCAGTGTTTGCCAGGAAGAACACGAGAAATTTCATTATTATTACAGAGACCTGATTGCCAACTGGTTGGAATTTTTAACCTTCGGTATCACAGGCTTCAGTTTTGAATCCTGGCTGTGGCATGATTGGTTTATTAGTGGTTCGGAATCCACGAACCCGGTCTAATTAGACAAAAGTGGGAACAAAATGACAGTAGAGCGACAAATCAAATCATCCTCATTATATATATATAAACAAATGCAACTGAAGGTTAACTTCCCCTAAATAAATAAGGGCAAAATTTATGATAAAGTCATTTTATTCATTATTAATAACAATTTTTATTATAAATCATACAGAAAAATTATTCAAGTTTTGAATTTACAATAAATTAGATCTTCCCCAAAAAGGGTTTGACTTAAATCAGTTTGTTTCTCAAGTTCTCCCTTATTTCATTCCATCGACAAAGGAAAAAAGAACTATAGAACGAATTATCCAGTTAGTGTTAGGAGATAAAACAGTTAAAGCTCCAAACTCTGTCAAAATCGAACCAAAAACCAACTATCTACAGCAACAACAATGAAAACTACAACAGAAAAACTGTGATAAGGTTTAAAACAAAGTGCCAGATAGGAATGTAGACATTTTTTTTGTTTTGATTTTTGCTCGTTCTTTGCTAAGGGTAGAAACACATTTTTAAGTAACAGTAATGTGTTTTTTATTCTGGCTGTAGTGCTAAAGTTGTTTTGGTTTCTTTTTTTGTTCCCCGATAAAAACTTTTCTTTTGGATTTAGAGGTGATTTTCTTACTTTGTAACAAATTTTTGATGATAATGCATCCATTAAATAGTGATCTAAGAAGTTGAGGGCTAATACTTCCTCAATTTATTTTTAAAAACTAGTACCTTTCTTTTATAAAAAAAGTTACTAAACATTTTCTTTTAAAAATGAAGTTTGTTCCGATTAAGTTCTTTAAAAATACTTTGATAAATAATTTTTGATGTGAGGTGTAAATTTTAAAAATTATATAATAATGATATTGTATATGTTTGCTATAATTATGCATGCAAAGTTCTGAATTAACTTTTAAATAAAAGTTTGATTTCATTCTATAGTAAAAAAAATGAAATACTTTGTATATATATTTTTTAATTGTTTTCTGTTTTAAATTAAAGAGCTTTTTTAAACACACGAATTACAATTGTTTTTTAATTTATTTCGTATTATTTAATTCGTAAGTATTTGTAAATTTTGAGGAAAAAACAAACAAACAAGAAAACGATTAGGTTTAAAAACAAAAAGTCTTTTAATTTTTTTATAATGCAGCTGGCAGATACTTAGACAATTATCTTATGGCATAAATAAGGGATTCACCTACGTTATTCATTTAGCACTACCCAGGGGGCACGTGTAGCTTGAAGATATGCTACAGACGCGAGTATTACTACCCTAGCAACACTATACGATCCTATTAGATCGGAACCTCAAAAATTTGAATTGGATTCCGAACCACTGCAACCATCCATGCACTGCTGGTACCTGAACCCGAAACCTATGGTACCGAGCGCAAGCCACTCAGCTATCAGGCCCTTGAAACGAAATGTTATTAACTTATTAAATCTTTTCAATTGACATCGTGAAAATTTTTCATTTTTCATTTAACTTCCAGCGTTTTTCCCTAGAATTATCTGAAATTAATATTATCTGAATCTTGTCAAATCCATAGTATTTCTAATCATCACACACAACGTAAAAAATTCTAATTATACGTCAAAAAGACCCTATAAAAACATTATCTTAAGTTATATAAGGATTATTTTATGTAATTATTATTTATGATTTTGAAAACTGTTTTTCTAAATATATTTTTTATTTGGTTATATTATTTTTATAAAATAAGATTTAACTTAAAAGTTTTCCATTAATACTAGAGATATAAACGTATGAGTTTTGGGCTTTTAAGCTTGCTTATTTAATTAAAAACTTTGTAAAACTTTTATAAGATATAATTAAAACTTTTTTTAGTAACTTTAATTTATTTGATCAGATTTTATTTACTCGGCTCCAAAATTTCCCAATAATTCTAGAGATATAATAATATGATTGTTTGGACAGTTAAACTTAGCTACACTTTAACATTTATAAATTATTGAGATTTAATGTAACTTACTTTTACCGGAATTAAATGGAATGGAACTTGATCTCAATCATAAAAATTAAATTGAATAATTACATTTAATTTAAATAAGTTTGCAAGCTTTTTAAGCCTCAAACTATCAAAGTAATCCTTTTAGAATAAAACGGTTCGTTTTATAGTGTGTTTGTACATCAACTCAACAAAAGTATAAATTAATTATTTATTATAATTAAAGAAATTGATATTGAGTTATGCATTATTATAGCCAAAGATGAAGGACAAAATGTTTTGTTTATTACTTGATAATGATCTTCAATTTTAAATTAACATTATCTGTACGAAGAATTAATGGCAATAGTTACCATGGTTACCACTTGAAACAGCAGTTTATCTATAACCTTCTTTAACAGATTCCTTTCAAATCAAGATTTCTTTGGAAAAACCAAAATAAAATGGAAAACCATTAAGATTAGATTTTTAGTTTTGCAAAAGATGTTTTACTTTTTTTACTAGAGTCACTAGAAATGCGAGTTTCAAACTATTTAATCATGAGCAAATAGGATATTAATTCCATGCATTAACATCTTATTGTATGAGTTATGATTATCATATGGTCGTGTTGTGTGTGTAATGACTGTTTCAAAAATAATCTTCATATTGAATTCCCTGAAAGACAGGACTTTCTTTACTACACTGCCGCATGATAATAATTATCTCTAAGAATATCTTTCATATATTAATAAAATTTTAACTGCTTTATGGCAGTATTATGTGCACATTTATCCAAATTAATTATAATATATCCATTTAAAGATTAGTTATTTGAATTTTTATAAAACTTTTTTGCATTTTTCTCTTTCCTAATTTTGTTCTAAATTTAATGGTTGACAATCAATCAGCTATAATTTAAAAACAGTGTAATTCTTTTAGTTCCATGTGTGGATAATGTAACATTATGTCATGCATATCCACGATTTCACATTTACTTGTATTTACATTTATACAAGTAAATGTGATACGTATTGTCATTTTTTTTACGATTTTCGCTTACCATTTTTGACACTTTATTTTTCCAAATTTTAACAAAAAAAAGCATACATATGTTACTGTGAATGTGATTAATCGGTGATTATTTATTATTAGCGGATTAATTCACTGATGATTATATATAATGCCTGTGATTGCACATAAACACTGATAATTATATATAATCATATGATTAATAACATTTACAGTAAAATATATATTTTATTTTTCATTTAACCTAATTTAGCTATTTCATCAAAAGAAAACTTTGAAAAACATTATTTAAAAATTTTGGCACTGAACATAGCCAGTTATCATTTGTGAACAATATAATCTGACATTTTACATCAATTCCATTCTGTTAACAAAGCATTTTTTCATAGGAAATCAAGTTTTGATAAGTCACTTCAAAAACTGAAATTTTTAATTTAAAATGTTTTTGAAAATAATAAAATAGAAGGATAACAAATATTCATCAAAAATCTGCAATGGAAATATTTAATGCTTAACATTACTTTTTTGTAATGTAACTATATATTATATTTTGATTAATTATGCAAGTTCTTAGCAGATCATACCATGAAAGTTTTTTAAATAATTTATTCCAAATTGGAGATAATTTTTAAAAAATATTTCAATATATGTAACCGTAGCTCCGTAAAAGAGTGTTTTTGTTTTCTTTAAAATAACCCATAAAAACTTTCCCTGTTTATTATTTACTTTGATCTTAATTATTACTATCTGTTGTAAAAATGAGGCTGTTATGATTCTGGGTTGCACATTTGCATGATTTTGGTTAAGGTTACGAGTGAATTTTCATTAAACTATATTGATATTTTTCTTTACTGAAATGTAAATTTTTGTAGTACGTGAAAATAGCTTCATTTTTTTCAAACTCAAAGTTTACTTTGATAGTCTGCTTGTAAATTTTTCTTTTATTTTTATTAACTACTTATTTCTTTCCGAAAGCATACAAATAAGCAACTGTAAAAACTCTATCTTTCAAAAATGAGATCAAAGAGCCATGAAGTCTTTTTGTGTAAAGTAAGCACGCGTGGAATTTTAAAGAAATGCGAGAATCTCTATGTTCTTACCAAGTAGTAAGTTTTTTTATTTCACCCATTATCCATAGGGATCTTGTTACAGAGTTTTCCAGAAAAATTTGCTCTTGCTTGCATTTTTTGAATTTTTTTCTATCTTCACACATTCTTTTTTCTTAAATTTATATTAATTTTTTCTACGTATATTGTATAACTTTATATAATATTAGCAATATGTTACTTATTTTTATATTTTAATTGTTGTATGTATTGCTGCTAAATTTTTTAATGTATTGTTTTTGTTTTGGGGGCCTGATTGCCGAGTAACTAGCTCTCGGTGCTACAGGTTTCTGGGTTCGGTTTTTGTTCTATTGTCACTTTGTGCACACTTTTGGGGTAATTAGTCTAGGACATACAGTTTAAAGTGTGATTCCGAAATACTAATAAACATCCGTGCCTCAGCTAAGATTCGAACCTAAAGCCTGTAGTATCAAATGCCACAGCTGGTCAATTGTTAATCGGCCGCGTTTCGGGTTTGAGTTCCAGCGGTATCATGGATGATTGTAGTTGTTCGGAATCCACCTATAAACCGTAGGTCCCAGTCGAATATGACTGCTGTAGAAGAAGGTTGATCCGTTGAGGCTGAAAACGCTACCTCATAAAAAGGAAACATATTGTGTATCGAAGGAAATCTGCCTGTAGACAGAGCGGCGCGCGGTTTCAATAAGCAAGACGGACGTTGCGCAATGAATAAGAAGATTATGATTTATCAGTTTCGGTCCTATCCGAATAATTCATTAATTAATTATTTCATGTCATGATCCAAAACTGAAACCTGACTATATGTGCTCTGTGAGTAAATTCCTCTACTGGACGTCTACAATGAATCTACTGATGGGGTCAAAGAAGTTTCTAGTGATGAGAGAAAAATAAAATTGTCAAGAAGTCAAAGGGAAGTCAAAGGAAAGCTGCTTTATGATGAGAAAAAATGTGTGGGGTTAGTAGGGTTAGTGCAACCGCTAGATTTTGAATAAGCATGTCGAGAGGTGAAATTCAAACAATGCGGAAAAAGGATGTTTTCACAAACTGATAATAGTCAATGCTTTGTCCAAATTTGATCTTTCTTATGACCACTCATTATTTATTTGAAATTATATTTCATTGTTTTGATAAAACATAATTTTTTCTATAGTGCTTTCATACGGGCTGAAGTATTGAAATGCTCTCGTTAATGAACTTGTTTCAGGCTAGGAAATGAATGAGTAAAAATTCTAGAAACACATTTCTAATTTGTCAGATTAAGAAAGATGTATAACACCTGCATCTATTAGACGTGCGGTGTAAAAATGGTTCCTATACTATATTTTTAATATCACTATCCTAAAGATCACCCTATTCGCTGTTTTCTACTACTACTGAAACGATGTGAAACAGTCATCATTTTTATTTCATTCAGGTCAGAAGACTAAATTTTCATCATCTGAGAGAGCTGTTCACGAAGTCCAAACTGTAGTGAATTCTAAGTAGTTTTAGGAATACCATTTTCCAAAGTCTTGGGCGAAATATTTTCATATCGATTGCCTTTTGAATTTCACGAATGGGTTGGATTATTTTCATGCTTTTGTTGAACAATTTAATTATAAAACTTTGCAATACGTAATAGC